>BSBK01013205.1:0-61102 GCA_027943335.1 Chamaecyparis obtusa | reverse complement strand
TCAAATTATCAAAACCAAGTAGCTCAACTCTCATCTCTGTCACAAACTTCTTCTTCAGCTCAAGGCATCAACAACTTTATTTGACTATCCACTTTTATGCTTCAATGAAAAGAAATTTTTATGTAAGAACTCAATCCACCTCATAGGTCTCTGATTCAACTTATTCTGACTTCCCAAATACTGCAAAGTTTTATGGTCAATATACAACACAAAATCTTTAGGCATCAAATAATGTCTCCATTCTCTTCAAAGCTTGACAATAGAATAGAATTCCTAGTCATAAATTGAATATTTTCTCTTAGCATCATTCAAATTTTCACTAAAGAAAGCTACAGGTCTTCCTTCTTCACTCAAAATAGATCCAATTGTGCTTCCACTAGCATCACGTTCAACTTGAAAAACTTTACTAAAATCAGGCAAAACAAGTGTAGGCAACTCTACAATTCTTTGTTTCAATGTTTCAAAACTCTTTTGTGCTCCATGTGTCCATTTGAAATCCCTTTTATCTTCTCTCATAGTTTCAACCATAGCAATTGTTGGAAACTGTAATTGAAACAATTGTTGTATTGTCATTGATGTCAAACCTTAACTAGTAAGACTGTTGCTACTTAGGAAAGTACTATATCTATTGAAGTGTTGTGAATGAGTGAAGCAAGGTTGGTAACAATAGAACCTAGGGAAAGGTGAGTTATCTTGATACTACAAAGTGTACTTGACTATGTTTCACATGATGAGATAATGTATTGTTTATCTTAGTGAGATTGAAGACTAAACTGGTAGGCTTAACTGAGCAAAAATGGATAAAATCATGTTTAAACCGAGTTATGTTAGTGGTCGACCAATTTAGTGGATGTCAAGAAAAATCCTATGTCGACCAAGTATTAGTAAATTGCCGAGGAAGACAGTGCATGCTGAGGAAATAGTTTTAGTAACGATCGAGCGTTCTACATGAAGACCGAGTGGATGATCACAGTATTGACCAAGCATCAGCAATTTTATATTTGAAGAGAATTCTTTTGGGGATGAAAGTGTTTGAATTCTTGGATTATGTAAAACATGTTGACTTTATTTATTGATTGTATGGAAGCATTTAATGCACTATAAAACATTTTATTGTAAATCTTTATGAGATTTGAGATGTTTCTAGAAAAGAAGTTGAAGAACAAAATGTGGGTAGATTCAATGAATCTGACCTAACCCTAAGATCTATGAATGAGATCAAGTGACAAAAGATGAGTTAACCTATTGAGGAAAGTACTAAGGGAACCTGAACATTGGATTAGATGTGTGACAGTGGAGAAAAGGTTGATGTATTGGGGTGAAACCAAAATACTGGAAGATAAGTTTTATTGACTATATAAGAAAGAAGGCTGAAGGTGAAGTGTGGTAATCGCTTAGAAGAAAAGTTCTTTTCAGATCAGAGATGGAGATGGAAAAGTTTCAAAGTCAGTAAACTAGTATTTGTGTACGGAATTGGATCTAATATTTGCAAAGTAAGTTGTATATTTTATAGAGCAACACTGCTGCTACTTTCTAACCATTGTAACAGTCAAAATCCTTTTTACAGAGGTTGATCCAACAGTCATAAGTTAAATCCTTTAAACAAGGTTGCATTCTAATGGAATGTATGTAAGTCCTTTGACCAGGCTCACTTTTAACAGGGTGATTAAATCCTTTAAGTGGGTCACACTTGACAGTGTGCATTGTAACCTTTAACAGGGTTGTCTTTTAACCGAGCTCACTTCAGAAGAGTGAAAATAATAGTAGCATTTTATAAAATGGTTTTTCCCATATTGGGTTTCCACTATAAATCCTAGTGTCATACTTGTGTGTGAATGTTTTGGTGTGAACATTTCTATGGTTTACAAGTTAGATACAGCTAGGTAGTGGACTGCATTGTTATATGTTTCTATTGATGAATCCATGATGACTGAGTTTGTTTTGGTTGCTTGATTGATTTAAAGTAAATTTTTAAGTTTGTCTTATACATCAGGACCTGAGAACAATTGATTGACCCCCCCTCTCTATTGTTCTAAATCATATTAACAATTGGTATCAAAGTTGTGTTTCTTATTGGTGTATACAGAAATCAATTTTAAAGGGACTTGAAGCAAATGATCAAGATGTATAAGGAGGTACCGAAGCTGAATTAAGGAGAACTTTCCTGCATGGCAAAGCTTGATGAAGCTACCCTAGCCGGTATTGGTGATTCTGCAAAGTACTATATTGAGAATAACTATGTCTCACCTACTGCACCTATGACTACTGAAGAAATGAGAGCTAAGCAAGAACATAATCAGGCAATGCTGAAAATTGCATCTGCCCTAAGCTATCTAGAATTTGAAGACATTAAGGGACTGTACAACTGCTAAGGGGATGTGGAACACTCTTGAAAAGATCTATGGTGGTGACTTATTTGTACTGAAAGCCAAAAGCCGAGAGTCTCAGAGTAAGTTTGATGAAATGAGAATGCAAGAAGGTGAAAATATTGCACAATATTGTGGTAGAATAAAAGAAGTTGTAAATGCTATTAGGGGAGCCAATGGAACTATTGATGAGGAAACAATTATTGGAAAAGTACTAAGAACTCTATGTCCTATATATGCTATCAAGATCTCATCTATCAGAAATCTAGATGTAACTCTGCAAATGGACTCACTTTGGAAGGTTTGATTGGTAAGCTGACTACTTTTGAACTCTCTAATTATGATAATTTCACTGTTGGAAGTATTGGAAATGTTGAATCTTCTTTTAAGTCACAATTAGTTCTAAACAAACCTAAGAAGGAAAAGGAAGATGCACAAGTGAAAGTGAAAATGAAAATGAAAGTGAAAGTGAAAGTGAAAGTGACAGTGACACTTCTGATGAAGAAATTGAAGATCTAGAAGCTCTTATGGCTAGAAGACTAAGAAGAGGAAAAGGAAAGTATAAAGGTAAACTCCCTATTATATGTTTTTGCATGTAATAAGGTCGGTCATATAGCTGCTAGATGTCCTGACAGGAAGGATAAAGATGATGAAAGAAAAGAAAACACAAGATAGAAGAGATGACAGAAGCTATCGAAGGAACAGAGACTACAACGGAAAAGGTAAGAAATCTTATTATATTGCCGAAGAAGGAACTCACACTGATGGTGATAATGTTGAAATTGAAGTTGTCCTATGTTGCAATGAAAGATGAATCTAATGAGGATGAGAAAAATGCATTGATTTCCTATGTGAACAAGAATGATAAATGGATTATAGATAGTGGTCGTTCACATCACATGACTGGTGATAAGGATAAGTTTGAAACTTTATATCATTACAGAGGTAAAAGTGTAACATTTGGTAATGATGCTCCATGTCTTGTTAGAGGAAAAGGTTTGATTAAACTGACTGATAAGATATCTTGTAAAAATGCTTATTGGGTTGATGGTCTTAATTATAACTTGTTAAGTGTTGCTCAGCTAAACAAAACTAGTTATCGAGTAGAATTTCATCACAAGAAAGCTAAAATATTTGATGGCACTGGTGAAATGATTGGAAGTGGAGAGCATACTAGAGGTAATTTGTTCTATCTTGACCTATATGAAGAAACATGTTTAATTGCACAACTTGATGATATTTGGTTATGGCATATGAGGCTGTGTCATGTGAATTTTGACCCAATTTGGTAGAGATAAGTAAGAAGAAGAAAGTAAGAGGTCTACCTAGACTGAAGAAACTTGAGAATATAATGTGCAAGGAATGTCAGTTAGGAAAAATGACAAAGTCAAGTTTCAAGAGAAAATCCTTTACTTATGAAAACATTTTAGATTTGGTTCATACCAACCTTTGTGGACCTATGGGTATACAAAGTTACTATGGTGCTAGATACTTTATCTAGTTTGTTGATGAACATACCAGGATGATGCATGTAATTGTTTTTAAGAGAGAAATTTGATGCTTTTCAATTCTTTAAGTGGTACTTGGCTAAAGTTGAGAAGGAGATAGGTAGGAACTTGAAATGTCTTAGATCTGACCGAGGTGGAGAATTTACATCAAATGAATTTAATCTATTTTGTAATGAAAGAGGTATTAGAAGACAGGATGTCTGCACCTAGAACTCCTCCACAGAATGGTATAGCAGAAATAAGAAATAGATCTATCTTGGACTGCACAAGGACATTGATGATTGAAAAGAATGTGCCTTAGAAATACTGGAAAGATGCTATAAGCACTACTTTTTACACTCTTAACCGGGTACAAATCAAAAAAGGTACACATCTAACACCTTATGAATTATGGTATGGACATGCATCGAATGTTAAATACTTTAGAATCTTTGGAAGAAAATGCTATATACTAAAAGATACTAGGAATGGAAAGTTTGATGCTAAAAGTGAAGAAGGCATATTCCTAGGGTATTCCACGAAAAGTAAGGCTTATAAGTGTTTGAACTCTAACAATGACAAAATAGTGGAAAGTGTGAATGTAAGAATTAATGAGTATGCAGAAAGAAATGAAGCTGACAGTAAAAGAGAACCAGAAGATTACAGATCTTTTGTGTACATTGAACAGGAAGTAGAGGCAAGTAACAGACTTGCACCTGATGCTGAGTCTCGGGTAAGCAATGCCGAGTGACATATAGATAATGTCGAGCATCAAGAAAATAGTGTCAAGAAAGAACAAGAACATGTTGAGCTATAGAATGGTACTATCGACTATAAGGAAGAGGTTGTCGAGTATTCAGAAGCTAAATCTGAAAATTTTGTTGGGGAACCTGATGAAATAGAAGAGAAAAATGTTGAACCTATTTTGGCAAAATATGTAAGAAGACATCACAAGCCTGAACAGATAATTGGAGATAAAGATGCTGGAATTCAGACCAGAAGTAAGATCAAGGATCCAACATGCTTACTATGTGAATTTGAACCTAAAACAACAAGAGAAGCATTCGAGAATGAAGATTGGATACAAGCAATGAATGAAGAGATTGACCAGATCAAGAAAAATAATACTTGGACACTAGTGCTGAGACCTGAAAATAAGAATATTATAGGAAAAAAATGGGTATTTTGAAATAAGATGAATGAAAATGGTAAAATCACTAGGAACAAAGCTAGACTAGTATGAAAAGGCTACGCACATGAAGAAGGAATAGATTATGGGGAGACATTTTCCCCTGTAGCTAGACTGGAAGGAGTAAGAACTCTACATGCATATGCTACCTGGAAAAATTTCAAGGTTTATCAAATGGATGTCAAGTGTGCATTTCTAAATGGTATATTGGAAGAAGAAGTTTACATAGAATAGCCAGAAGGTTTTATTGATCCAAACAAAAGACACATGGTATGCAAACTGAACAAAGGATTATATGGATTGAAACAAGCTGCAAGAGCATGGTATGAGAGGTTGCATAACTATCTAATGCAGATTGGATTTTCAAGGACAAATGATACAAGCAATCTATATATGAAAGATGAAGAAGGAAAAGGTATTTTGTTAGAAAAAAATTTTGTTGATGACATTATTTTTGGTTGACAAGATGATTTGTGTAAGAGATTTTCAAATGAAATGCAAATTGAATTTGAAATGAGTATGTTTGGAGAAATCAAATTCTTTGTTGGTTTACAAATATATCAGATGAAGAAAGGAATTTTCATTACATAGTCTAAGTATGTGAATGAAATACTGAAAACTTTTGGGATGGAAGATGCTAGACTAGTAGGAACTCCTATGGTTACTAGACAGAAGTTATCTAAAAATGATGATGCTGCTGAAGTGAATCAGACTTTGTATAGATCCATGATTGGAAAGTTGCAATATGATGTACATAGTAGACCAGATATTGCATTAGTTGTTGGGATTGTGGCAAGATTTTTTGCCAATCCTAAGGAAACACACATGATGGTTGTGAAGAGAATTATGAGATATTTGAAAGGAACTACTGACTATGGGCTATATTATAAGAAGAATGACAGATTTGAACTGAAAGTTTATACTGATGTTGATTGGGCAGGAAATGTAGATGATAGGAAGAGTACAAGTGGTGGAGCTTTCTTTCTTGGACATAGATTAGTTTCTTGGACAAGCAAGAAACAAAATTGCATTTCCCAATCTATTGTCGAGGCCGAGTATGTTGTTGCTACAGTAAATTGTTCAAATCTGGTCTGGATAAAACAATTATTGGTAGGAATGAAGGAAGAAATCACTGAACCTATTGTTATTTTCTATGACAACACAAGTGCTATTAATATTTCTAAGAATCCAGTGATGCATACAAAGACCAAACACATAGCAATCAAATATCACTACTTGAGAGAATTGGTACAAGACAAAGAAGTCTGACTGGAGTATGTGAATACAAAAGAATAAATAGCAGATATATTCACTAAAGCTTTACCTAAAGAAGCTCATGAGTACCTTAGAAGCAAATTAGGGGTCCTTCCCCTAACTGAGGCTACCTAGTCAAGCTAGGAGCACTGCATCAAATATGCTACAATAGAATATCTGACACATTGATGCAGAAGAATGTCACACTTTAGGACTTCCCTAGAGTTGTGAAGAAAGAGCACAAACACTGAATTAGTCATAAACAATATGACAGAGGGAGAAACATTGAACTGCAAAGACACTATCTACATCTATTGGATGTATGTTATGTTGCTGCTTTGGCATTTTTGTCAAAGAGGGAGAAAATACTGATAATGATAACACATGATACTGAGAACAAAGAAGAAATTGAGGGAGAAGATACTGAAAGATAAGAGGAAGATGAACTGAAATGAAAGATCATGATAGAGGGAGATCTGATTACTGCTAATGGTCACATAGGTATGATTTACAGATACTGAATCAGAATGAAGCTAAGGATATTATAAATTTCTCTGATGGACAGATAAGTTTTGGATTGGTTGGTAATCCATGTGTTATTCAAGTGATATCATATGGTGTTACCATCAATGCCAAAGAGGGAGATTGTTGGAAACTATAATTGAAACAATTATTGTATTGTCATTGATGTCAAAACCTTAACTGGTAAGACTGTTGCTACTTAGGAAAGTACTATATCTATTGAAGTGTTGAGAATGAGTGAAGCAAGGTTGGTAACAATAGCACATAGGGAAAGGTTGAGTTATCTTGATACTATAAAGTGTACTTGACTATGTTCCACAATGATGAGATAATGTATTGTTTATCTTAGTGAGATTGAAGACTAAATAGATAGGCTTAACCAAGCAAAAATGGATAAAATAATGTTTAAGCTGAGCTATGTTAGTGTCGACCGAGTTAGTGGATGCTGAGAAAAATCCTACGTCGACCGAGTATCAGTAAATTGTCAAGGAAGACAGTGCATGCCGAGTGTTGGTGATCTTTTTCCCCAAAGGTCAGCTTAGCATCAGGATTGACAGGGCTAGTGTCACATTCACTTAACACTCCAAATCTGACAGGAAAAAGGGCCAACTGAAAAGGATCAAAGAGAGATCCTTCTACACTTTGAGCTCCACATCACTCAGGTGGGTATACCTCATCTACACACTCATACAACTTGTGTCACACTACAGGCCTGCAGGTAACTGACTATGAAATGATTTTCAAACTCTTCAAGGAATCCTGTACCTCAATGAAGCCAATATCTCATGCAATAGCCCTACTTGCATGGAGTGAGTATGAAAACCAGAAACCTACACTAACAACTTGAAAGGGAAAGGGTGGGATAGAAATGAAATGATTTTAAAGATGATTGAAAGGTCCCGTGAGATGCCCTAAGTCTCTGATAGACCAGTGCCTTATCCAATGGGCCACAAAGTCAAATACCCTACTACAAGAAATAGCTATGAAACAAAAAAGCAATAGATTCAATGTGTCGATGCCTGACATCAATCACACACCATGACCAAGCCTTAACTTAACACCCACCTGTGCATTCAAGCATGTTATTATCAATTCAAAGGATTTTAACCCTCCCCTTAGAAGAGACCTACAAATCAAACAATACATTGACCAGCATCCACTGGAAGACAAGCATGAAACATCTTTGACACCTCAGCTCATACATGCATAAACACTAACCCTGAACCAGTTACCTCTGTGAAGATAACTCCACTTGCAAACACATAGGCAATACAAGCAGACAAATCAAACATCCTTAATGCATGATTAATGAATTCAAAGCTCAAATGGAGGCAACTTGATGACAGTAAGAATAAATTGAGTCCTCATACATAAGATAAATCTACTGCAACATGCATTGTATTCTCTAAACCAACAATGGAGACAGAACATCCTATATGCAGAGAGAAGGGGAAAAACTGTAGTACAGAGCCTTTCATGGAACCAGAAAAGAGCTCTTAGCTAGAACCCTTTGAAAATCAGCAAAAACAACATATATACCCATGGTTACCTTGAAATCCCACATGAGTTAGGATGCAACAAGCTAAGGGTAACCATGGTTAGAGTTTTCCATCAATTAAGCATTTCAAAATCTGATACAATTCAGAGGGAAAACACCAAGTCCTGAATGCAATTAACACTTGATCTTCAATCATGAAAGAATCTCTGAAAGGCACTGAAGATCAATCAAAATCTACAAAATTCAAACTGGAAGCGACCCTGCAACTACTTTTGGTACATTTCATTTATTCCCCTATGGCAAGACACTCCACTTTGCAAATCATCTCACACCCTGGAGCACACTAGAGCGGCAGAGAAGATCAGTTTCACCAACTCAGGCCTCCTTTGTCATCAATTTCGGTCCTTACAAGTCACTAGAAATGTCCACAAAGATTCAAATTTGAATCTGCAATGGTCACCATGCACTCACGGGCTCTAAGTTTCTTAAACTGCTTTGCCCTTAGCTGCACAATCACACTGTCATGAACCTTACTACCACAAGAATCAAGCTTCATTTTGTGCTTGGTCGCATGATCGCATAACTTGGAAATGGGTTATGTGAACATGCAACAACCCACAAACTGTAACCGCCAATAAAACTACCACCGCTACCGGAACACTGGCCCGACCCTATTTGGTGAACTGGCGACCGAGGACCCTTCGCCAGATCACACAATACCTTATGCCATTGCCAAAAGATCTAGTGATCATGCGACCATTGTTTGGTGAATCATCAGACAAACTAGCGAATCACCAAAACTCCTTGCGAATGCAGGACAAGACCATATTTTATCGGCACCACCATCCTTTTGTTCGGACCACCAAAACCAAGACCCCACTTGGGCCCGCCAAATGCCACATGTCATGCCACTACACGCTGCAACCACTGAGAAATCCAAACCTGGGCCCGCGTTCAAACTCACCTTGCCGCCAGCACGGTCCAATCAGAAACTGCCATGACAACACCCTCCACCGAGCCCACCAAACAGCCACAGACGGGCCCACAGGGACACGTGGCACCCTATCAAATGATTGTATAACCTGAAAATGGGCTATGCAAACATGCACCAGTCCGCAAACACTAACCGCCACCATTACTGCCAGCCAAAAGAAAACTGCCACCGCAACCACCATGAAAACCATCACTGGAACCTGCCATGGCACAACTCCACAACCATGAATAAGCACAAGTGTTGGCTAGTCACATGATCACATAGCCAAATAATGGGCTATACGATCATGTGACAGCCACCAAAAGGCTGCCACATCATCACATCCGCTAGCGGGCCCAAAGTGAACAAACTGTCGGCACCAAATCGGATGGTGGGTGCATGATCGCATGGGTAAGGAATATTCCATGCAATCATACACTGACTGTAGATCTTTGATCTCTAGCCCCACAACATCGCACCTGCGCTGTTAGAAAAGTAAACCGCCAAGAAGCCACACAGGATTGGGACCCACACGACCACATGGCAAGCGATCGCATGATCGCATGTCAGAAAAGTCTGACATGCGGCCATGCGACAGCCAATAGGGAAGAAGCTGGACCTACCACACAGTTGGACTTACGCAGTTAAGACATAGAACAAGGAGAGCCGACAGAAAAGATGAAATGCAGGGTTGAAAACACACAGTGTTTTCGGTGACAGATTGAAAACACAAAGACCTTTCAACATCACACAAAGGTAAACCAGGAAGCTGACAACATCGTGGGTTTTCGATGCCAAAAGATAAGTGAACCAAACAGGAAGCACAAGGTCAAAAACAACACACAGGTCGAAAACAACGTGGACTTTTTGAAAACATTGTGAGTTTTCGACACTGTGGCAGACTTTAAAGAATTTTCCCATAGACCTTAAACTTTGAATAACTTTCAGGATTTGGCGAATAAGGAGATGCAGATTTGACCAGAAATTGGTGACAACAATAAAGAGCACGAGGCAGGAGGCAATGAAGAACACTCTTTGCAGGGAGAAGGCCATTTTCAAAGATTTTGCAGTGACAAAAAACTGGCCTAACAGTGGCTCTATCTGGGGAGGATGGGTAACTTGTGCCCATGCGAGAAATTAGAATTTCTGGGAGAGCAAACCACCCCACAGGACAAAATTGCAGACAACAAGGAACAAGTAGGGTAGGACTGAGCAATAGGACCAAAAACTGATAGACCAGGGCAAAACAGGGCAGGGGAAAGCAACTTACATACAGAAATTTATAATATTCACAAAAGGCTCAGGGCCCCAAAACTTTTGATCAGGTCTTTCCTCTATCAAACAAGTAATTTTCATCTCCACTTAGCAAAGGAGAGCTGAAAATATATTTCTCATCCATCCTGCCAAAAACACTATGATCCACATTCAACACATTATATAAAAAATGATCACCATACTCACCATCATCCGGCAAGATAAAGTCATCAGGCTACCATAGATGTTGACCATTTCATGACATCAAAATGTCACACTCTTCATTTTCATCGCCATGTTGAAAAAGGAAACACTCCAACTTAACACCATGGCCGAAAGCATCAACATTCTGACCATTAGTTTCCCATGAATAATAAACACTTTCTATCTCCCTGCTCTGCAAACTAATATAAAACTTCTCAAGATAGAAATCTGGCTGCATGAAAATGGTAGCAACTTGCTGATCAAAAATCACATCAACATCTTCTAGAAAGGAACAAGCACTATCAGTCAATGACTCGTCAGTCATTTGCAAATCTAAGAAAACTCCTTTAGAATTGCCGCATTCTCCAGCATCATAATATAAAGAAGAACCACAGACATTAGGCTCTTGAAAAATTGAATCCACACTGGTACACATATCACCATACTCATCATTACTGACATTATCAAATTTACTGCAATAATGTGTACCATCCACTTGCATATCAAAAATGGGAGAAATGACCTCAATAGAAGTCTCACACACCATGCCATCACTCATTTTTTCTTCATCAAAAATAATATCCACTAGGCATGGGATCTCAGAAACATACTCGGGAGTGCATCTTTGAAACTCTGCATCCAAAAGCTCTAAAATCTGTTCACTACTTAGCAGGTACTGAAATTCACACTCAATCTCATTTGCTTCACTGCAAATGCTGCAAATATCTTCCTCATCTGAGACAGGGGCTGAAAATTTTTGTGTCAAGTCATCACTGCAGGAACTCATATCTACAGATTCATCTTCTATCTCTTGATAATCACAAGTTCCATCATCAACACCTTCATTTATCCAATCCTCTTCCTCAACTGACTGATTGCAAAGACATTCTACCCCATATTGAGAAAAAGCATCACTTTCATGACTGCAAGAAAGAGTGTTAACACCTGACACATCTCCTTCATAAATTTCATCATTCTCAATATCAGCA
This sequence comes from Chamaecyparis obtusa, assembly GCA_027943335.1. Taxonomy (NCBI): domain Eukaryota; kingdom Viridiplantae; phylum Streptophyta; class Pinopsida; order Cupressales; family Cupressaceae; genus Chamaecyparis; species Chamaecyparis obtusa. Next base: position 49,366 of record BSBK01013205.1, on the reverse strand, counting down.
CTACCGAGCAAAGCCCCAAGTGCATCCTCAAGTTCAAGACTACCATCACCAAGTACCCAATCCCTGACACATACATAATGCTCTTCCCACAAGGCATCTGACCAATTGGTTGACTCAGTAAAACAAAGCTCCAGGAATAAACCAATGAAATTAGATTCAGGAAACTCAACATCCTCAGAAAGCTCATCATATACTTCACAAAATCTATCATAGAACAAGGATATGGATAAATCCTTTCTACTTCCCACTTTTAATCTTACTAATCTTATCCTTATCCTTCTTTTAGTGCTAGACCACTTTATAAGGAACATTTAAAACTTGAAAAATACTTGGAAAAATCTTGCAGCAGAAGACCCTTTGGCTGGAAGGCAGGGCAGATCTAGAGCTCACCTATAGCTCCATCAGGTAACTTTGTTATGCAGAGCCACCACCTCCTTGAGAGGAAAATGTTTCACTGTTTCTTCTTCCAACCAACACAAAGCTACACCAGGTATACACACTGTTTATTAGGGAGAACACTGATCAAACAAAGACAAATCAGAGCCGCCTCTCACAACTAGGTGAGAAAATTTTGCAAATGCTTGTTTTTATATCTGACTCATTTCTAGACTCTCCCCAGCAGAGTCACCATCTTGTTGGTGACTCAGATGGGCCAAACCAATCTGGTCAAAAGATGTTGAATACTTCAATATAGCTGCAACCAAAGACCTTAATAGGCTTTCTTCATGTTCTTCCCCAGCAGAGTCACCATCTTGTTGGTGATCTTTTTCCCCAAAGGTCAGCTTGGCATCAGGATTGACAGGGCTAGTGTCACATTCACTTAACACTCCAAATCTGATAGAAAAAAGGGCCAACTGACAAGGATCAAAGAGAGATCCTTCTACACTTTGAGCTCCACATCACTCAGGTGGGTATACCTCATCTTCACACTCATACAATTTGTGTCACACTACAAGCCTACAAGTAACTGACTGTGGAAAGTTTTTCAAATTCTTCTAGGTATCTTGTACCTCAATGAAGTCAATATCTCATGCAATAGCCCTACTTGCATGGAGTGAGTATGAAAACCAGAAACCTACACTAACAACTTGAAAAGGAAAGGGTGGGACAGAAATGAAATGATTTTAAAGATGATTGAAAGGTCCCTTGAGATGCCCTAAGTCTCTGATAGACCAGTTCCTTATCCAATGGGCCACAGAGTCAAATACCCTACTACAAGAGATAGCTATGAAATAAAAAAGTAATAGATTCAATGTGTCGATGCCTGACATCAATCACACACCATGACCAAGCCTTAACTTAACACCCACCTGTGCATTCAAGCATGTTATTATCAATTCAAAGGATTTTAACCCTCCCCTTAGAAGAGACCTACAAATCAAACAATACATTGACCAGCATCCACTGGAAGACAAGCATGAAACATCTTTGACACCTCAGCTTATACATGCATAAACACTAACCCTGAACCAATTACCTCTGCAAAGATAACTCCACTTGCAAACACATAGGCAATGCAAGTAGACAAATCAAACATCCTTAATGCATGATTAATGAATTCAAAGCTCAAATGGAGAGAGCTTGATGACAGTAAGAATAAATTGAGTCCTCATACATAAGATAAATCTACTGCAGCATGCATTGTATTCTCAGAACCAACAATGGAGACAGAACATCATATATGCAGAGAGAAGGAGAAAAACTGCAGGACAGAGCCTTTCATGGAACCAGAAAAGAACTCTCAGCTGGAACCCTTTGAAAATCAGCAAAAACAACATATATACCCATGGTTACCTTGAAATCCCACACGAGTTAGGATGCAACAAGCTAAGGGTAGCCATGGTTAGATTTTTCCATCTATTAGGCATTTCAAAATTTGATACAATTCGCAGGGAAAACACCAAGTCTTGAATGCAATTAACACTTGATCTTCAATCATGAAAGAATCTCTGAAAGGCACCGAAGATCAATCAAAATCTACAAAATTCAAACTAGAAGCGACCCTGCAACTGCTTTTGGTACATTTCATTTATTCCCCTACAACAAGACACTCCACTCTGCAAATCATGTCACACCTTGGAGCACACTAGAGCGGCGAAGAAGATCAGTTTCACCAACTCAGGCCTCCTCTGTCATCAATTTTGGTCCTTACAGGTCGCTGGAAACGTCCACAGAGATTCAAATTTGAATCTGCAATGGTCACCATGCACTTGCAGGCTCTAAGTTTCTTAAACTGCTTTGCCCTTAGCCGTGCAATCATGCTGTCATGAACCTTACCGCTAGAAGAATTGGGCTCCATTTTATGCTTGGTCGCATGATCGCATAACCCGGAAATGGGTTATGCGAACATGCGACAACCCACAAACTATAACTTCCAATAAAACTGCCGTGGCTACCAAAACACTAGCCCGACCCTATTTGGTGAACTGGCGACCGAAGACCCTTCGCCAGATCGCACAATACCTTATACCATCACCAAAAGATCTAGCGATCATGTGACTATTATTCACTGAATTGCCAGACAAACTAGCGAATCACCAAAACTCCTTGCGAATGCGCGACAAGACCATATTTTATCGGCACCGCCATCTTTTTGTTCGGACCACCAAAACCAAGACCCCCTAGGCCCGCCAAATGCCACATGTCATGCCACTACACGCTGTAGCTGTAGAGAAATCCAAACCCGGGCCCACATTCAAACTCACCTTCCCGCCAGCACGGTCCAACCAGAAATCACCACGACAGCACCCTCCACTGCGCCCACCAAACAGCCGCAGATGGGCCCACAGGGACACATGGCACCCTGTCGCATGATCGCATAACCCAAAAATGGGCTATGTGAACATGCGCCAACCCACAAACACTAACCGCCACCGTTACCGCTAGCCAAAAGAAAACTACCACTGCAACTGCCACGGAAATTGTCACCGAAACCTGCCACGGCACAACTTCGCAACCAAAAAAAGGTTGCCACATCACCACATCTACCAACGGGCCCAAAGAGAACAAACTGTCAGCACCAAATCAGATGATGGGCGCATGATCGCATGGGTAAGGAATATTCCATGCGATCATACGCCGACCGTAGATCTTTGATCTTTGGCCCCATAATGTCATACCTGCACTGTTAGAAATGTAAACCGCCAAGCAATCGCAGAGGACCGGGACCCACACGGCCACATGGCAAGCGGTCACATGATCGCATGTTAGAAAAGTCTGACATGCAGCCATGCGACAGCCAATAGGGAAGAAGTTGGACCTACCACATGGTCGGACTTGCATAGTTAAGACATAGAACAAGGAGAGCCGACAGAAAAGATGAAATGCAGGGTCGAAAACACACAGTGTTTTTGGTGACAGATCGAAAACACATAGACCTTTCAACATCACACAAAGGTAAACTAGGAAGCCGAAAACATCACGGGTTTTTGATGCCAAAAGATAAGTGAACCAAATAGGAAGCACAAGGTCGAAAACAACACACAGGTCGAAAACAACGTGGACTTTTTGAAAACACTATGGGTTTTCGACATTGTGGTAGACTTTAAAGAATTTTCCCGCAGACCTTAAACTTTGAATAACTTTCAGGATTTGGTGAATAAGGAGATGCAGATTTGACCAAAAATTAGTGACAACAATAAAGAGCACGAGGTAGGAGGCAATGAAGAACACTCTTTGCAGGGAGAAGGCCATTTTCAAAGATTTTGTAGTGACAGAAAATTGGCCTAACACCAAGGAAACAGTTTTAGTAATGACTGAGTGTTCTACATGAAGACCGAGTGGATGATCACACTATTGACCGAGCATCAGCAATTTTATATTTGAAGAGAATTCTTTTTGGGGACAACATTTTTTGAATTCTTGGATTATGTAAAATGTGTTGACTTTATTTATTGATTGTATGGAAGCATTTAATGCACTGTAAAACATTTTATTCTAAATCTTTATGAGATTTGAGATGTTTCTAGAAAAGAAGGTGAAGAACAAAATGTGGGTAGATTAAATGAATCTGACCTAACCCTAGGATCTACAAATGAGATTAAGCAGCAAAAGATGAGTTAACCTAATTGAGGAAAGTATTAAGGGAACCTGAACATTGGATTAGATGTGTGAGAGTGGAGAAAAAGGTTGATGTATTGGGGTGAAACCGAAATACTAGAAGATAATTTTTATTGACTGTATAAGCAAGAAGGCTGAAGGTGAAGTGTGGTGATCATTTGAAGAAAAGTTTCGAGTAAATCAGAGATGGAGATCGAAAAGTTTCAAAGTTAGTAAACCAGTATTTATGTATTGAATTGGATCTGATATTTGCAAAGTAAGTTGTATTTTTATCAGATCAACACTACTACTACTACTTTCTAACCATTGTAATAGTCAAAATCCTTTTAACAGAGGTTGATCTAACAATCATAAGTTAAATCCTTTCAACAAGGTTGCATTCTAATGGAATGTATGTAAGTCCTTTGACCAGGCTCACTTTTAATAGGGTGATTAAATCCTTTAACCGGGTCACACTTGACAGTGTGCATTGTAACCTTTGACAGGGTTGGCTTTTAACCGAGCTCACTTCAGAAAAGTGAAAATAATAGTAGCATGTTACAAAGTGGTTTTCCCATATTGGGTTTCCACTATTAATCCTGGTGCCATACTTGTGTGTGAATGTTTTGGTGTGAACATTTCTATGGTTTACAAGTTAGATACAACTAGGTAGTGGATTGCATTGTTATATGTTTCTATTGATGAATCAGTGATGACCAAGTTTGTTTTGGTTGCTTGATCTAATTTAAAGTAAAGTTTATAAGTTTGTCTTATACATCAGGACCTAAGAACAACTGATTCACCCCCCCCCCCCCTCTCTATTTTTCTAAATCCTATTAACAAGCATTATAAATAGAACTAAAATTTTTGATGAACTTCCTATAAAAAATTTCCAATCCATGAAATGATCTTATCTCTCCAACATTCTCTGGTGGAGGCTAATCAAGTATAGCTCTTACTTTCCCAGTGTCCATCTTCAATCCATTAGCTGAAATTACAAAACCAAGGTACACAATCTCTTTCTTCATAAATGAACATTTCTTCAAATTAATCAATAACTTTTCTTACTTCAATCTCTGCAATACTTGTCTGATATGTTCAACGTGTTCCTCCTTACTCTTACTGAATATCAAAATGCGATCAAGATATATAATTACAAACTTACCCAAGGATATTTGTAAAACTTCATTCATTAGCCTCATGAAAGTACTAGGTGCATTAGTTAAACCAAAGGGCATAACCAACCATTCATACAAACCTTCATTAGTGTTAAAGGAAGTTTTTCATTCATCCCCTTCTCTAATTCTAATATGATGATCTCCACTTTTCAAATCAATCTTTGTGAAATACTTCGCTCCACTCAAACTATCCATTATGGCATCCATCCTAGGCAAAGGAAATCTATATTTTACTATTATCTTATTTATAGCTCTAGAATCAGTGCACATTCTCCATTCTCCATTATTTTTTTAGGTGCTAACACAACAGGTACTACACAAGGACTCAAACTTTCTCTAATCAAATCTCTCTCAAGCAATTCTTGCACTTGTCTATTCAACTCAATCTTTTCATCAGGTATTAACCTATGTGGTGATTTATTAGGAAAACTAGCTCCAGGTATCAAATCCATACAATGACTTATACTTATCATAGGCAGTAATCCATCAGGTACATTATCAGAAATGATGTCATGAAATTCAGTCAACAAAGGTTTAACCTCAGTTGCATGTACTAACTCATCTTGTTTCTCAGTTTTCCCTGGAATTAAACCAAAGAAAACATTATGTTCATTCATTTCTCTTGCAAACTTTTTACCATCAACCAAGCATACTCTAACTTTAGTACAATGACCTCCATCAAATTTCTATACTAAAGGCAATAATACTTGTTTCTTTCCATCCATCCAAATAGTATATTGATTCAACCTACCATCATGCCAAGCTTTTCTATCATACTACCAAGGTCTACCCAAAAGAATATGACAACAATCCATAGGTGTAATATCACACAGGACTTCATAATGATAATTCCCAATTTTGAATTTAACAAGGCATTGTTCACTTACAAGTAGTTTATGCTCCTTCTGGATCCAAGCAATATGGTAAGGCTTAGGATGTTTCAATCTCTACAACTACAATTTGTTAACCAACTCTTTAGATGCCAAATTATTAGAACTTTCAATATCAATGATTACCTCGCAATATTTGTCAACGATTTTATATCTGGTTCTAAACAAACTTTTCCTCAAAATAGGTTCCTCATCAGGTTCTTCATTCCAAAATATCCTTCTTAGCATCAAGTTCTCACCATGTTCAGGTTCATTAGACATTTCCTCAACTTCTTCACAAGCCAAATTGTTTTTGCCATTACCTCCAGTCTTCTTTCCAGAGTTAGTACATTCAAATGCTCTATGTCCTTCTTCACCATATTTGTAACAAGTACCTTTAAACCAAGATTTCTCTTCTCTTTTCCCATTATTGTTATTCTTAGAGTAACTAGTATAGCTACCTCTAGAGTAGTTACCTCTTCTACCAGCAGGTTCATCTTTCTATCCTTTATCTTGTACCGCATTATCAGATATGCTACTTTCTCCATTAGATCTACCTCTACTTCTCTGAAATCTGCCACCTCTTCCTCTTTGTTTTTGTTCATGTCTCTTTGTCAATCTCTCTTCTTCCTTCAAAGAAAATTGGTATGCTTCTTCCAAACTATCTATTTTAACATAACTGATCTCATCTTTAATCGATGTCCTTAGGCCATTTAGTTATCTAGCCACCTTCTCAACTTCATCATCCACATGTCTAGATCTGATATCCACTTTTTAAAATTCCTTAGTATATTGCTTCACACTCATGTCCTTTTGTCTCAAATTTTGCATCTTTCTCATCAAACTAACTTGGTAGTCAGCTGGAAGAAACTTCTTTTTCATCTTTCCAAGCATCTTCATCCATGTCTTGATCTTTTCTTTTTCTCTCTTATGTCTCTCAGTTTACAAATGATCCCACCAAAGAGATGCATGCCCTTTCAACTTTGTGACTGCTATCTTAGCCTTCTTATTATCAGGGGTACCTTCATACTCAAAGTATTTATCTATCTCAGAGATCCAATCCAAAAGTGCATTTGTCTCAAGTCTTCCATCATAGAAAGAAACTTCAACTACAGGTCTTGAGTTAGCCTTAGACAAAACTCTCAAAAGTCTTTCCTTGTCCTGTTCAACTTTGGGTTTAGGATTAGGTGCTACCTCTTCTTCATCACTAACATCTTCAAGATGTGCACCTCTCCTCTGGGTTGTCTCTACACCTTCAAGCCTAGTTGCAATTTGCTTCAACATATCCATGATAGCATTATCATTTCCTATACCATGAACCATCTTGACAATCAGGTTCCAGCAAGATCATAACCTTCTAGAAGTTATAGGTCAGATCTCAGATCTACCACCCTACAACCAATCCAATAAGGTTCTCCATGATCCAATCCACAAGAAAGAACTTCTCTCTGATACCACTTGACACAAGGGTAGGGAATGTGAAGGCAGAATCAGAGTTAATTGAGACTGCTTGAACCCACAAACAAGCCCTGTGAATAGTTACACATGGAAGAAATAGGAAAACCACACGAAATTAGTGAAAACACAATGGATACGAGACAAGAAATTGGAGCAAGACTGGTGCAATTATATTATATCTTTCAACATGCTCGGTTGTGAGGCCTTCTAGGTTTTGGCCTTATACAATGATATTCTCAAATCAGAATCACAAATCACATAATATCTTCTTCTTCTACTATCCTCCACTTAGAACTACTTTGAACTACTAAAAAAACTACCTTCTACATCAACCCAATTTCCAAATATATAGACAGCAAAGCCACAAGTCGGCCAGTCAAGCATTTAATTATATTATAGGTGCACTTAGGAGGAGAAACCAAAACTAAATCAAGAAATAACAATTTACAATTCAATATTTGTTAAAACTATATTGCTAATAGTCTAAATATTTATCAAACATATAGCCACCATACTAGGTGCTAACCTTTTTTAACATCATTATTAGTGTCTTGGTTATATAGTACAATTTTGATAATTGTGGTTTATTAATGTGCATTGACTAGGATTACACATTGACATGTAAAATGTAGTTGTAGTGGAAAGAAGGAAAGGTGGGAATTATTTTCATCAAAATAGTGACTGAATTTGTATATTACTTAAAAAAGATTTCACCATTTTCCAAGAAATGGTGGGAAACTCTAGGCACAAAGTTTTCATATAATGCCTCTATTCCTCCTCATGTTCTTCACTTGTGAGCTGCTACTGCTCTCACATTTGATTCATTTGATAGTGCAAACTTTTGGCAATATCTCAATATTGTTGTGTTCATACTTGCAAAAAGCCATTTTCTCATAGTTCTTCAAGGGCTTTCTATTTATGGACATTGTGGACTTGGGAGATTTCTAGTGTTCAATAAAAGTTCTTTTTAAGATAATGTCCTAATTGTCCACCATTGGACTCATAAGCATATATACACTGTGTATTTTCATATTGTGAATGCTTATATTTGTTTTTCTAAAGGTTTGAAGGCACATTGTCGATTTGTGTGGTGATTTAAATCTTTTTTCACTTGGCACAATGTTATCAAATTTTTTTAATGTCATAAATTTGGGTATTTTAGGTTACAACTTTTGAGGGCAGAGGATAAGCATCGAGACCACAATTCATCATGTAATGGAGGATGGAAATTTGTTCTAGCATTTCATAACATCATGGCTAGAGTGTGGAAAAGGCATCTCTCAAAATGAAAGTAATTCCAAAATAAAATAAAACAACATTTAAATAATTAAATACTTTGAGATTGATCTCTCTCAAATTTTTTTTAGGTATATTTAAACTCTTAATATTAAATTTTATTCATACAATTTCATTATCACAAGGGATCTTTTAGAAAAAGGTAATATGAATTCAGCAAACTGATTACATGTATGGATGAAATACGTATAAGAAGATAAGTTGATTTCCCACTAAACTACTACTGAAAGATCAGATGAGCAACTATGAGCATAATATCCCAACAGTCCACTGAACGCATTTGAGTTAATTAGCTGAAGGTGGAGGCGTAGTAGCATTCATCGGCTCTGGGGAAGTGGAGGCGGTGTCAACATTTTTCTTGAAAGAAGATCCAGGAGACGGTGGAGATCACCAACGTCGCCTGCTTCCTTCAACGCATCTCGTGGAGATCACCAACGCAATCGCTACAATCAACACCAACACGGCCGCATATTTCTTCGTTTCCATCTCTTAATGTTGTTGCCTTATATCGCATCTTCTGGGATGGCAAAACACAGATAAGGGAGCCGTGTACGAGACGGCAAAGACTTAAAGGAAGGTGCAGTGATGTAGGGTAGCCGTGTACGAGACTGCAAAGAGTTAAAGGAAGGTGTGTTTACTTTGACTTTAGACTTTAGAGACTCGCCTTGGGTGTGATAAATGTTGCCATCTCTTAATGTAAAGCCCGTGTACGAGACGGCAAAGACTTAAAGGAAGGTGTTGTGATGTAGGGTAGCTGTGTTTACTTTGACTAAATGGCTATTGACTGTAGACTTTAGAGACTTGTCTTGTCTGTGATAAATTTTGACAAAGACGAAAGACGACGTGGTTGGTTGAATGCTGACAATTTTGTAGATGAATGAATCCACGGGAGATGGGTCTATGAAGGTTCCTGCAAAAGACAATCTTATCATACCGCGAAGGGATGTTTTGCATGCAAATTGAGCTGCAGAAGGGTTAAAAATAGTCTAAAATATTTATGCTTATAATGATGGTTAAAATAGAATTATGCATATAAGAATGGTTTTTTTTAAAAGACAGTCTAATTATAGTACAACAGGATGTTTTAAAAGTGATTTGAGTTATTTATGTTTGTAATGAAGTTTGAAATAGGGGAGAGGGACCAATAGTTGTGCGGGGTCCAATAGTCGTGCGGTCACTAGTGAATATATTATCTAGTTTTACACCACATTTTTACTATATATTGTGATTAAATAATCCAAATGTAAATTAAAAAAAATCCAAATGTTGATAAAAAATGGACCAATACTTGAACACATGAGAACCTATAAATTTTATATTAAAATAACATAAACAAGGAAAATAGATAACTTTTGTCTCAAATAATATATCATAACTATCTATCATATGTGTGTCAATTAAAAAATAATATGCCCACTCAATAAAATAAGATGCCTACTTAAACAAGTATTGTTATCTTAGTGCACAAATACTATTCTTATGTGTACAACTATTGGGGTAGCAATGTATATGCATTAGAATATTTCATATTAATAATTGGTTTTATCACAAATATAAAAGGTGAACACAACCAAAATGCCTTATATTTTCCCATGAAATGTGTGAGATTGTCAAAAAGTTTTAGTGTTCAACTATTGGTCCCTTTGTGTTCAATATAGGTTGTATTTTATATAATAATGTGTTATTTTTATAACAACAAATAATTTTTTTGTGTTGAAGCATTGGTCCTTTTGTGTTGGATTTAAAAGTTAGATATAACAAATATTTATGATTACTAATAGGTATATGGTCCATTTAAGTTGCATATATGTCATATTTTGTATAGAAATACAATCACTCACTAATAACAAATGATATTTTTAAATTCAACTACTAGAGATTTTTAGATTAAGTTTTGGTCGAACTTTTAAAAAGCTAATTTTTGTACACGTTTAACTAGGCATGCTATTTTAACGAGTTACGTGATGAGCCACATCTTCAAACCTTAGTTATAGGTAGTTAAGTGTCCATTTTACATTTCAAAAAAAAAATGGTGGTCTTACGATATTCCATGCAACAGCTACATGTTGACGAAGTTAGCCCTCATGACTATTGGTCCCTCTCCCCTAGTATTATACAAAATCAAAATGAAAGAAAATTGTGACTAAGATTTATTTCTTTATTTTTCCTTTTTCCAGTTTTTAAAAATGAATTCGATTTTAAAGAAATGAAATTATATTACTTAACAAAAATGATATAGATAAAGATATGAAAGAATTATAAATCTTTAACATATAAAAGCAAAGCAATCAATTGAATAAGAAGAATGTGAATGAGAATGACAAATGTGAGAAATAAATATAGATATAACTAAATGGGAAAAAAGTATTGTCAAATAATAGTAGAGTTAGAAGTGATCTACTATGTAGATTTATGTCTTAGGTACACTATTCCACCATAATATTTTTCATAAGAAACAAATAGTTCCTAACCTAAAGTCAAATGCAAATATACATTCGAGTCATATGTGCATATATGAAAAGGGCTAGAACAAAGGTATCAATGTCAAAAACACTAAATGATCAAAGCTTGAGTTCTCATGGAATCATTCTCTCCATTTGTTTCCTTGCACTCCTTCCTTGTATACAATTTTTTTCAATAATCTTGGATTAAAAGTCAAATCTAGAAAATGATTTACATGTAACCTAGAATTTACTTGATCTCTGCGTTTGTTATCATTCCCACTATCCTTGGAAAGAGCTTTAGTAAACAGAAACTCTTAATTTTTTTGTTGATTTTTGCTTCATCTTGAAGAGAGAAATAAATCCACAACCTATAAACTTTATCTTTCCAGTGTTGTCATTTGTCATCATAAATAGATTGTTCCAATCAATAGCTGATTGATACAAGATATTTTTAATTATCTCTATCCATTTTCACCTATATGTATGCATAATAGTTTGATATGATATTGTACAGATCTAGATGCTTTCTAATGGAGTCTCCATCATCTATTCTTCAGAAATAAAACTTCATCTAGAGAAACTCTTGAAATTTTTTTTAGAATTTAAGAAAATAATGATGGTAAAGAACAAAGGCAAGCATGTGACTAAAGAATGATCATTGAGATAAAAAGATAAGTAGATACCTCATAATAACACAAGTTATTAACTTTTTCTTACAAAAATAAAATGTGATTAAAGTACATTTCTTTATTTTTTAGAAATAATTATTGGGCTTCATTTTGGCATGCGCAAGCATATGCTCTTTTCATCTTTTGGCATTGTATTAGCAATATTTTGTTGAGGTTTCTTATACTTATTTATCTTATATCTTTATTTTTAGATTTTGAATATATTTTAGAATTTTCTAAATAGTGAATATTATGTTTCTGATTATTGTTGTTATATTTGGTGACAATAATGGTATTTATATGAATAGAAGTTTTGGTTCTTGAAGAATAATTGTATTTTGTTTTATTTTTAGATGTCTTAAATTTATTTGTAGTAAATATGATAATAGTGACCTTGTTATTTATTATGTTAGTTGTATCTCATCTATATATTTTCTTTCTAATTGAATTAAATATTCTATAGAATCTCCTAACATTAAGATAATTTGAAATAAGAGTTTTATATTTTTTAAATTTTTTTTCCTAAACTCACATGTTTCTCAACTATTCCAATAATTGACTGTTCAACTTAAGGAACCAAATCTCTTTTTGAATTAATATAGTCTTCTTCAAACCGTAATATGCTTTATTTGTGAATAGATCTTAAAGAAAATGAGGAAATGTGTTTATTTTGGACCTCTTGTTCCAATTAACTCTTTCCCAATTCCTCATCATTGAAGATAAAAATAAGGGAAGCATTGGATGGGCATGGCAAGGACTTGAGACACTCATAAATTAATAGAAGAAGACCCTCATGAAGGACTACATTCTTCTAAGAGTTCTTTCTATGGTCCCTAATATCGGCATTCAAAGAAGAAGGAAGGGAAAAAGGGGAAATAAATTCTAGCCCTATGCTTGAAGTGATTAATGAGTGTGAAATGGGCCCTAGTAAAGCATCCATCCAGAATAATGTGCTATGAAAAGTAATTTACATTTGTGAAATTATCAGAGCTTCATCTACAAACTCTTTCTATTTTTTAACTGAATTAATCTAAGGTCAATTAGCTTCAATTTTAGACATAAGAAAAAAATTTAGAATATCACTCATTTTATAATTTATGAGTTTTTTTAAATAGCGTTGTGACTTATAAGGCATTGAAAGTAATCTTGAGCATAGGTAGTGAAGATAGTATTTCACAATCTAATAAATCCATATTCTTATATCTATCAGATGATGAGATGAAAAGGAGCTACAAAACATCCTCAATTGCTTATGTGAATTCAATTATATAATCTTCAACTTTGTAAAATTGTCAAAACAATTAGGTAGTGAAGATAACATATATCTCCTTAATTGACATATTGTACAAAATAAATTTTATTTTCTTATAATAATTAAAATATTAAGTATTAGGGAACACCCCACAACGCAACGGTAAGTTGCGAGCCCCTCATTTGGGAGGTCTTGGGTTCAAGTCTTCTTGAGCCCCATGTTGATCTTGGCTTCGGCCTATTACCTATCAAAGAAAAAGAAAAAGAAATATTAAGTATTAAAATATTTATATACTTCTATATCATAACTAATTTATTATTTTTAATTCTTTATATACCTATATAATATCATTTAACCATCCAATTTATCAATGTTGAAATGGACTCTACATTGAGAAAAAGACATGAATTTTAATAGGATAACCATGCTAACCAATTTTTTTATCTTTCACATTAATTTTGAGACTCATTTACAAAATAAACACCACATAAAATTTATATCTCTTAGATAAAAATAATTTTAAAATAAAATAGAACTTTTAAATAAATAAAATATTTACAAATTTATATCTCTCAATATTTATTTTAGATATATTTAAACTCTTAGTATTAGATTTTATTCTTACAAGTTCAATATCACAAGGGATATTTTAGTTTTTTGGTGATATCACACAAACTAAACCAAACAAATATTACCATCCTACTCCCCAACTCTCAGAAAAAGTACTATCAATTCCCCGAACTGATTACACGTATGGATGAAATACATATAGGGAGATAAGTTCATTTCCGGAGAGCAGATGAACAACTCAAACCGTAATATCCCAACAACCCACTGAACACATTTGAGTTAATTAGCTGAAGGTGGAGGCGTAGAAGCATTCATCGGCTCTGGGAAAGTGGTGGCGGTCTCAACATTTTACTTAATAGAAGATCCACGAGACGGTGGTATGTTTATAACATTCGCTGGTGAAGGTAGAAACGATGTAGTATAGTTAGAAAGTAGGAGACGGTGGAGATCACCGACGTCGCTACCATCAACACCAACACGGCCTAAAGAGGGTAGCTGTGTTTACTTTGACTAAAGAGGTATTGACTTTAGACTTTAGAGACTCGCGTTGTCTGTGATAAATATTGATAAAGACGAAAGACCACGTGGTTGGCTGATAATTTTGTAGACGAGTGAATCCATGTGACATGCGTATAACAAACATTCCTGCAAAAGACTTTGAAAGTGAGGATATGATTATTTAATCGAAATAATCTGCATTCGATAATCGACCTCCACAAATTTTTAACAACACACGTATCAGTTATTATGAACTTTATAATAGTTTTAATCTTTTGTATTATTACACAAAAATATCTATTTCTCTCAAACCTGCTCTATCTTAGTTATCCTTGTGCTTTTCTCATTTTTGTTAGTGTCGCCCTCTGTATTGTGCTGCTGTTTGTATTGTAATCCTCCACACCAATTTTTTTTTAATTTAAACTTTATTTTTCATCATTTAGAAGTCAGCCTTTGAGTGCTGACATTTCTATCGCTGTTCTCATTTTTCGAAGGAATTTATTTTATATAAAAAATTCACATTACTTGAGTATACTTTATTTACATTATCCATCACAATGACTATTAGTTAAATTACATTTAATAGTATATTAATAATTTGTAGATAAACTCTATTTGTCATGGACCTTATGACCTCGCTTCATAACAAGAAGCTCTTGTCAATAAAACAAAGAACCCTGCCCTAATAATAAGATAAAATCACTTATGTCATATGATACGTTATTTTAACAATTTATATTGGACAAAAAGAGATATAACATTTACACAAGGGATGGTAATAATGGCTAGAGGAGGAGGAAAGCGCGGAGGATGTCATGCTCGAAATTCAAATTTGAATTTGGGCGGGACCGGTGCAATAGGGGATGGTGCTGGTCCTGTTGCTGCAGGCAAGAATCTTGGATCTAGACCTGATCTTTGATCTTGTCTTTCTTTATTCTATACCTGATCTTTGATCTTGTTAGCCTTTGAGAAGGAGCTATTGGTGAGCAATTTGTTGTAGCTTTCTTTCGGGTACTTTTAAGTCGTTTCTTTTCTGAAGATCCTACATTATCAATTGGTGTAGAGACATTAGAAACAAAAGCTGGAGAAGACAAAGAAGTAACTCTAACTTCATTTGTTCTAGATTTAGACTACTTTGGTTTTCTCTTTGTTAACAACCATTCCTTAGTCAAGTGAATCACATGTTGAATTCTTTGTTCAATGTTATCTTCTTCTTCTTTAGACTAGTTGATGATAAACTCATCTTGTTCCATTGATTTCTTGAACTTAGGCTCAATTAAGCTTGATCCATCATTAGTTACCCCTTCTACATTTATTTGTAGTCTCATGGATAGGATTTTAGATATACACAGCCTACTGTGCCCCCTTTCTTTCACTTGTGACTCATCAGAACAATCTTCCTAGAAGTCTTCTAAATGAGGAACATGGAACATATGTGACCAAAGCCCTAAGCTTCCACTGGCGTAGTTTTTGTTATCAAATCCAGTTCCCTTAGTATAGTATTTAAAATCAAAGTGATGAAGGTCACTTCCTATACTTATTGCATTCACCATAGATCCACATGAAAATTGGCCTAATGAGATAGGGAAGGCCTTTTCCCATTCTTCTTCAGGGAGGAACCACTTCAAAATAGTGGTAAGATGTCTACAGAGTTCGACTAGAATAATGCAGCCAAAAGCATACCTAGGTAATCTCATATGCGAGTCTTCAAAATCCCCAAGCCTAATATAGGAAAGTTTAGGGAATTGGATATAATAGATTCCATATTTAGTCACAAATTCTTGGGGTTCTGGGCTGATCCTTTTGGCAGAGATTTCAGCTAACTCAAAATAGAGTTTCCCCATGAATGTATCATATACCCTTCTATAGTTTTCAATAATATCATCTCTCTATAAAATAGGGCAATAGTCATAGACACACATGTCAGTGACCTAGGGTTCATGTGGCATTCCACTCTATTGTCTACTACATGCCAGACAATACATTAGGTAAGAGGACATAAAGAAACCACTACAAGTCAACTTGGACATATTAAGTTATTCCCTCAAAGAACTAGAAATTAGTTCGACCTAGTCTAAGAGTTGTTTCCCCTCTAAGATAATCTAAACATAAAAATATGTCCAATCATAGAAGAGATAGGCTACTTGTGATCCCTTTACTCTGTGTAACATAACCATGATATCACTGATATAGGAGTGTACATGACTTCTGTGGAACTTTTTGGGTAATCGTGAACCTCCTCTTTGTTGGTTTAGTAGCCAACTTTTAGCCATAGAAGTTTGATTCCTATCTCTATTTTCATTAAACTTGACAGTGGACTATACGGGAGAAAAGATGGAGAAGGTCTTTTATAGGATTTGCAGAGCTAAAGACGCTATTTCCCTATTAACGAACATCAGGATGCTACCATCTTTCTTTCTAATGGATTTAGTCTATGCGATACATTCTAGAATTAACTCGGGCCATATGACAGTGGGAGGGAAAGTTGTAGTTGAACATAACCCACTGTGCAAAATTTCTAAAGCTTGAGTACCCTTAAGGGAATTTAGGAGATGGTCTGGTAAACCTTCTAGACTATAATTTTCTAAATTAGTGTCTATTACTATAGGACCATCACACATCAGACTTGATACATTCCCAAAAAGATGAAAAGCAGACTTCATAGCTTTAGTTGCTTAAATTCTCTATTCAAACCACTATTCCACTATTAAATTTGAAAATATCATGAAAAGGAAGCCAAACTCACCTTATTCTGCAAATTTAACTAATCACAGGAGCTCCAATGCCCTTACCTTTGCTTGCTAGTTTCTCAATAACAATAATATTTAGGACATTGAGCGCAAGGATCAACTTAAATAGCAGAAGCATGAGAACATAGTTATTTATTGCAAATCTTTACGGAGGTGATGATAAAATATTTGATTTGACAACTTATGCATGTAATCCATAATTACTATTTATGCAAGTCCTTATGTCAAAAAAATTAACAATTATTTTGACTTCTCAGACGTGCCAACTTTCCCCACTATTATTAGCATTAAATGCACAACCCCCCATGGGACCCACCTCTGAGCTATCATAAGATTTATCTCTTTTTTTACCCTCTTATCTTCTTTTGAGTACCTTTTAACACGAAAGAACAAAGTTCATGGTCATCTTCATTGTCTTCATAAACCTGTCATATTTTCTAGAAGTAATGAATCTAACTTGAACAACCTTGAACTAGTTTGAACAGAGTTCAAAATCATTCAAAGGTGTTCAAGAGTGTTCAAGAAAACTTATTAACAAGAACTTACACTGCTTGAAATCAAGTTATGACCCATAAGACTAACGACTTTTATAAACCACTGGCCTATAAGCTAAGACAAAATAACAAAGGAGAAAAAGGTGACCCAACCGATACAAGACCGACTCAAATAAAGGAATTAGGAACAAGTACCAAACTTGGACTAACAGATGACAATGACTTGAAGGAAAGCACTACAATGTAGGGAAGGTGTGTTTACTTTGACTTTAGACTTTAGAGACTTGCCTTGGCTGTCATAAATGTTGATAAAGACAAAAGACCATGTAGTTGGTTGATACTTAAATCCAATGCTCACAATTTTGTAGATCAATGAGTCGATGGGAGATGGGTCTAAGAAGGTTCCTACAAATGACAAAATCTTATTATATTGGAATGGGATGTTTAGCAAGAAAATTGAGTTGCAGAAGAGTTAAAAATAGTCTAAAATATTTATGTTTATAAGTTTCAAATAGTATTATAAAAAATGAAAATGAAAGAAAAGTGTGAGTTACATTTATTTATTTAATTTTTTGTTTTTTTGTTAAGCTTTTATAAAGCAATTTGGTTTTAAAGAAATGAAATTATATCATTTGACAAAAATGGTATAGATAAAGATATGAAAGAATTGTAAATCTTTAACATACAAAAGCAAAACAACCAATTGAATAAGAAGAGTGTGAATGGGAATGATGAATGTGAGAAACAAGTATAGATATAACTAAATGGGCAAAAGGTATTGTCAAATAATAGTAAAGTTAGAATTGATCTACTATGTAGATTTATGTCTTAGGTAGAATGTTCCACCATAATATTTTTCATAAGAAATCCTTATCTAAAGTGACATGCAAATGTATATTCAAGTCATATGTTCATGTATGACAAGGGCTAGGAAAAAGGTATAAATATAAAAAATACTAAATGATCTAAGCTTGAATTGTCATGGAATCCTTCTCTCCATTTGTTTCCTTGCACTCCTTCCTTATATAGAATTTTTTTCAATATTCTTAGATTTGAAATCAAATCTAGAAAATAATGTGTACATGTAACCTACAATTTATTTGTTTTCCATTTTCCTTATCCTTCCCACTATCCTTGGAAAGAGCTTTAGCAAACAAAAACTCTTAATTTATTTGTTCATTTTTGCTTCATCTTGAAGAGAGCGATAAATCCACCACCTATAAACTTTATCTTTCCAATGTTGTTATTTGTCATCATAAATAGGTTTTTCCAATCAACAACTAATGAATAATAGATAGTTTTAATTATCTCTATCCATTTTCACCTCTATGTATGTATAATAATTTGATATAATATTGAATAGATCTAGGTGATTTGTTATGGAGTCTCCCTCATCTATTCTTCAGGAGTAAAACTTCATCTACATAAACACTTGATTTTTTTTTTTTGGAATTTTAAAAAAACATGATGGTAAAGAACAAAGTCAAGCATGAGGCTAAAGAATGAGCAATGAGATTAAAGATAAGTAGGTCCCTCATAATAACACAAGTTATTATTTTTTTCTTACAAAACTAAAATATGATTAAAGTGCATTTGTTTTCTTTTTAGAAATAATTATTGAAATTCAATTTGGCATGTGCAAGCATATGCTCTTTTCATCTCTCGGCATTGTATTAGCAATACTTTGTTAAGGTTTGTTATACTTATTTATCTTTTATCTTTATTTTTACTTTTTGAAAATATTTTAGAATTATCTAAATGGTGAATATTGTGTTTCTATAATTGTTATTATATTTGGTGACAAATAATGGTATTTATATCAGTAGAAGGTTTAGTTCTTGAAGAATAATTGTATTCTATTTTATTTGTAGACGTCTTAAATTAAATTTATTTATACTGAATATGATATTTATTATATTAGTTGTATCTCATCTATATATTTTCTTACTAATTGAATTAAATATTCCTTAAAATCTTCGAACATTAAGATAATTTGAATTAAGAATTTTATAGTTACTTCTTTTTCTTTTTCCTTTTTTTTCGCCTTGAACTCACATGTTTCTCAACTATTCCTATACTTGATTCTTAAGAAACAGTAATTTCATTCCATTAATCTTAAGGAACCAAACCTCTTTTTAAAATTAATTTAAGTCTTCTTCAAACTGTAAGATACTTTATTTGTGAATATATCTTAAAGATCTTAAAGAAATTGACTTTACGAAACGTGGTTATTGGAGCCTGCATTCTTGCTTTGAAGACTTCAAGTTGGGCCAAAGAGAAGTCAAGTCATTGTTGGCCATGCAAAAGTCTTGTGCGGGCATTTAAAATAACGTCATTGCTGACGTACAACGTCTCAAATTAAAATATTGCGAATTCAAAGATGAACACCATTCAGAGGGAGCGTATGGAAAGAACAGTAGCGGGTCCCACAGGCTTGACGATGTATATTTGATTATATTTTCTGCAACACAACTATTTCGATGGAGCTTTTGCCTATTCCATATATATAATTTGTGAATATCCATTTCACAGCTATTCTCCGAGCCGATGGCCAAGTCAATTTTCAAGCGCATAAGTCTACTTATGCTCACCACCAATATCCTCGCGTTTCTTGTCTCAGTTTCCTCTCAGCCAGGTAAAAAAAAGAGGTATAAATTTAGTTTTAATACCTCTTTTTTCCTTCATTCCACTGATTAATTATCAGTTGTTGCAAAGCAGGATTCCTGAGCGTCAACTGTGGCGGCGGAGATAATTACACCGATTCAGCGGCCAACATTTCGTGGACGTCGGATGGTAATTACATAGATGTTGGTGAGGTAGCGAATGTTAGCAATGCAAATATACCATATCACTTGCAGTCTTTACGTTACTTTCCAAAGCCTCTAAATAAATCATGCTTTAGCTTACCATTAAACATCAATGTGACATACCTCGTACGCCTCTGGTTTCTTTTTGGTCATTATAATGGAATCCAAGAGATTCCCATCTTTAACGTTTCCTTTGAGACGCAAGGCATGCTTTTTCAAAAGATCCAATCTGTATCATCTTCGCAAATCCCACAGTTTACCAGAGAGAGGATCATCACTAGTTCTACCAATGTCCTCTATGTTTGCTTGATTCGAACTTCAGACAGCAGCGATCCTTTCATATCTGCAATTGAGTTGAGGAGTCTTAAAGGTGGCCTCTATGAGGCTCAGCTTAAGCCTGGAATAATGTTGCATTCAATTAAAAGATATGATCTGGGTGCTCAATCCTCTGATCTTATCAGGTATTTATTTTCTTAATAAAGCTTATTAAGGCAACAATCTCTGTAAGAACAGAGTCCATCGACTAGGTTAATAGTCAATCAATACAAGTACTGTCTTGACGTTTGTATATTGAAAAGAAGAAAGTTAAAACGAATAAAAGGTCTTTTGAAGAAATTTAGTAATCGATTGATTAAACAGTAGATTTAGAACATAAACTTTTATATATAATTTAAGTAAAATCTTAGACGATTGATAAAAAATCTGCCATAGATATTCAAACTATCCATTCCTAATCAGGTACCCTGAAGATCGATTCGATCGCTTGTGGAGGTCGGACAGCATGTTTATTCCATACAACACTACCCTTACTAGAAAAGCACATTCAAATAGAGTGGTTTTGAATGAGAACAGTATCACCAGTTTCCCTCCTGATGTTGTTATGCAGACAGCTGTAATTTCCAAAACCACTATAAATCAGTTCCGTATCCAACTTCCGGAACAGAATGCCAGAGCTTTTATTGTACTATATTTTGGCGAAGTCGAGATCCTCAACGGCTCAGAGTCAAGGAATTTTAATGTTATGATAAATGAACAGATTGTTCGGTACATAGATAACGCTCTGCAAAATCACTCAATTGAGCTGCCAATCACATACAACTACACACAAGGAACACCAGTAGTGATATCTCTTGAAACCATAGACCAGCCAGGAATATCTAGCCGTGGTCCTCTGATTAATGCTATTGAGTATTACAGCATAGTGGAAAGCAAGACAGAAACTTATGCAGGAGATGGTAAGATCATAATATCTTCCTTTTTCCTGACTCAGTTTGTAACCATAGTTTCCTCTAACGGCGTCAGAATGTTGTTCTGTTGCAGTTGGTGCGCTTTTATCAATTAAAAGAGCATTTAGCATCAAAAGCTGGATATCGGATCCTTGTTTTTGTATTGAATGGACCGGAATCAGATGCAATAAAGGGCTTCCTGTGAGAATATTGGATGTGTAAGTTTAGATAACACACTTACATGTACTCTTAGTGCGTCAATTTTTAAGTAGCTGAAAACTAACCAGAGATTAATTAATTGATTTTCTTAAATTCTACTTTCAATTAGGGATTTGTCGCAAAGGAATCTGACTGGAACTGTACCAGAACGGATCAGCCAGCTGACTGAATTGAGAAGCATGTGAGAACTCGGATTAGCGATTTAAATGTAGTTGGTTATGTTTGGCTAAACTTTCGCTTCGAAAATTTTTTCTAATGATTTTGCTAACTCACATGTGAAGCAGTTCTCTTCACAACAACAATTTATCAGGAACATTGCCAGACTTGTGTAGCTTAACCAAATTGAAGATAGTGTAAGCTGAGTTCTGAAATATGTCAGTTTCAGTAGTTACAGATTACTTGCGCTCCTATTTGCAGTTTATAATTCGTCTTTCCGTCTAATAACATTTTGATTGCAATTTTCAGACGTCTTGAAAACAACTACTTTACAGGAACCATCCCAAATTGTCTATCACAATTGAGTAACTTAAGACAACTGTACGTTTCATATCTTTGCACCAATTTCATGCTAGTTTTAGGGATGCTAATTTTTTTTATTCTATTTCACCTGTACACTCTTTTACACCTTTCCCAGAAATTTACAAAACAATAACTTTAGTGGAGTTGTTCCGCAAGGGCTTTTGAAGAATCCTTCATTGAACCTCAGGTAATTCTGATATGAAACAATAGAAAGAAATTAATCGCTTCATTTTCTCATACACGGGTAAACTGGACAGAAGCCCGCCAATTTTAAGAATTTATGTACTGGTCTGCAGTTATACCGGGAATCCGCATCTATGCACGGGTAGAGAGAAGTGCCAGTCTAATGGCATTAAAGTCGGGATTGTATATAAATCAGCTATTGGTGTTCTAGTTCCCGCTTTTCTAGCAGTCGTATTGCTTATTATATGTCGTAGAGGATATAACTCCAAGAAACGAAAGCAAATGGGGAATATGAACGCCGATCAAGGTGAGAAGCTCATTTTGGTTATTTCTTCCATAAACGTATATATATTATAATTCTATATGCTCTTTGATTTGAATGGTATATTGTTCGTTTGGTAATCGAAGGTGCAGCTGTAATTGTACCCAACCCTCTGAAGTCTCGTTCATTTAGTCTAGAGGAGATGATGAGAGCTACACAGAATTTGAGCCAGAAGATTGGCGAAGGGGGTTTTGGAAGTGTGTACTTTGGCAAATTGCAGGACGGTAAAGATGTGGCCGTAAAGATTCTTTCGTCCATATCAAAACAAGGAGCAACGGAGTTCTTGAACGAGGTAATACCCAACAAAACCTGTTATATATCTTAAGTTTGTTTCTTTAAGTATGATGGTGTGCTCTATTCCCATTTTATCCCTTGGGAATAGAAGTAGAGGCTGTAATGCTATGCTCTATGATGTTATATTTAAGCTGTTGCAGTATTAAATATTCTTAAAACTTTCTTTGTGAGCAGATCTATCTGCTGTCTCGATTGAATCATAGGAACTTGGTGTCCTTGATTGGCTATTGCAATGACTTCAAACAACTTATGCTTGTTTATGAGCATATGCCCTGCGGATCACTTAAGGACCACCTCTACGGTGAGTAAATAGACATAGATAAGTTTTCTCTAAAATGAAAATGGCAGGAATGCAGCCTAATCAACTGTTGATTAGATTTTCCTCTAATAAAAAGGATCAACGTCAACCGCTATTTTTGGATAACATTCAGTGTTACAATTTTCTTCATCAATATAATATAAAATTATTATAGCTTTTTGATCATTGAAACCTAAAATTCAACTAAAGATAAAACTAAACCCTCACCTGTTCCTACACACATCCATTTATTTAATCCCATACCCTGCAGGTCCTTTGTCCAACTCTTCTACACCTGATTGGAAAAGTAGGCTTCGACTAGCTTTAGATGCAGCAGAAGGTAGATCGGTTATTGGAAACTTTTGAATGATTTCTGTTTTAATTTTGTAAACAACCAGATTTCTTAAATCCAATTTGGGCATTCCTATATTGAATTTGTGCTTATAATGGCTAAATTTATCGAGTAGATTAACAAGAACTTTGGTAATAGTTTCTGTTGAAATTGTTGAAGGACTGGAATATCTGCATGTAAGCTGCACACCCAAAATAGTTCACAGAGACGTGAAGAGCTCAAACATTCTGTTGGATTCTAGACTACGGGCAAAAGTAGCAGATTTTGGCCTTTCAAAAATGATTGGCGATGACAATGCATCTCATGTGACCACCACCATAAAAGGATCAGTTGGATACTTGGATCCAGAGTCAGTGTTTTATTCCCTGTCACCTTTCAGAGTTTTCATTTTTGTAATGGCTGTTTTGCAAATTCCCCCAGCAATTACAGCGATGCTCATAAACAATAAAAATGAATGGAAGTTAATTCTCTGTAAACATGTTGAGGGTGGGCACCGACATTTTTAGCGTGAAAAAATATATTGCCTGTTTTCTCTTGAAATCTTGATTCCTAGTATGATTTTCTATTTCCCTAGAAGTAATCATTGTTTTAATTAATATGAAGGTATTTCCGTACGAGCAAGTTGACAGAGAAAAGTGACGTATACAGCTTTGGAGTGGTTTTACTAGAGATCATATGCGGTAGAAAGCCAATAGACACGGACCGATCCGAAGAAGAGCTCAGCCTTATCAAATGGGTTAGATTTTATCTTGTTTTAACAGATTCGTTTCCTGCAACTTTTATATATTTATAGAATATATCGAATGAAACGTGCAATCGATTTTATCTGACAGGTTATGATGTATATGGATATGGATATGAATGATGAATCTGGCCGTCAATTGACTGATATCCTAGACAAAAGGTTGCGTCTATCCGAAAATGACTTAGAAACCTTTTATGATCTATTGGATTTGTCAATAAAATGCATTCAGAGCGAGGCATCGAAAAGACCAACGATTAGTGAGATTGTCACACATATAAGAGGTGCTTTGATTTCAACCAAACCGGAAGTCACGACTCAAGAATTTGTGCAGTCAGACAGCTTTGCATATTATAGTTACAGCTTAACTCATGGTGGTAGGTGACAGAAGACTCTTATAGTTATAGCTGTTGGATAATTGATTCTAGTGGCAAAACTCCACGTAACCTTGTTTTCGATGGAGAGTCACTCAGAGGAAATTCATTATACAGTTGACATTTTAGAAGCATGTTTGAATCGCTGATTTATAGTGTTTTCTAGTCTAGAGATAAGGTTTGTTGGGTTTTTTTCAATAACATTATTTATGTAAATTTTAACAAGTGACGTAGTGGTCTTATAGGAATTAATCATAATTTTAGCTATAAATAAATCTGAATCTAATATTATTATATTTATTATAAATACCTAAAGTTATTTAATAAAAATAAAATTAAGAAAATTAATTAAATTTAAGATTATAATGTAATTATAAGAATTTCTATAAATGAATGATAATAATTAAAAATTTTAAAATAATATTCTAGTAGTCTTTAGTTTTATAATTAATTTTAATTTATATCTAAATATAATTCTAATATTAATAAATGTATTATAATTATTAAATGTATTTTAATTAATTATAGAACTATATGATAATAATTATATTAGTTTATATAATTATAGATGTAGCAATAGGTTATTTTATTTTTAATTATAATTATTTTAATAATATAAATTATAATTTTTAATTAATTTTATTTAATTTTTATGTTAATTTAAATTATTTTGTAAAGTATAAAATAAGCTTAATTTTATTTGGAATACAATTTTACAAACTAACAAATATGTGTTAGTTTGTTATTTACATTATTAATATATTTAATATTTATATTATATAAAAATAAAATAAAATTTAATTTAAGATAATAAACATAATAAAAATATCAATAATATTAATAATGCAATATGGCTAAAAAAGTGAAAATAAAAACATTTCATATTCCTAAATTCTCGTGTATAAGACCTCATTTCATCTAGCCAATCAAATGATAGAGAATTAACTTTTCTAAATTATAAACTTAAAAATATTGCTTTTAAACTTTACAAAATCTAAATTTATGACAAAATGTAAAATATAATAAATTCTTATTGGCAGAAAGAGTTTCATTTAATCACTGGTTAACACTAAAAAACCAAAAAGTGAAACAAGAGTACTTAGCCTACCAACAAGTACTAATAAGAAATATTATTTAAAGAAAAAGGATTGAGTAATAGGATGCATTTTCAAAGTTTAAGCAAGCATTAATAATTAAGGTAGTGAAATAGAGATAAAAGGTAAAGTAATCTTGAGAATATGAACAATTATAACAACACACATTTATAATGTTCTAGTATTCAACAACTTTTACTAATTATTCAATAAATGAAAAAGTCTTAAGGAATTTGAGAAGGAATTCAGAAGCAAGGATAGAATGAACAAGCTTATGGTGGGAAAAACAAAATAATTGATTGACGAGACAGAAGATTATGAGAGTATACCTTGAAAATAATGAATATGATGTAATTCATAACAATCAAGGTATAATTACTTCAGCTCCTCAGTTTGGTTTAACTACAATCAATTTTTCTATTGTTTCACAAGTGGAACAAGCATAAGTAAATGAAGAGGAGGCTAATGTTGAAGACATTGATGCTATGGATGTTCTTGAGATTAGAACATAGTAGGTGGAGACTGGACAAGAGGAGAAGGACGTAGAAATAGAGAAGGAGAAGGAAGTGGACATAGAGATGGAAAAGGAAGTGAAGACAGAGAAGGAATTGGAGATAGAGAAGGAGAAGGAAGTAGAGAAAGAGAAAGTGAAGGAGACATAGAAAATAGAACAAGTGGAGGACGCTAATCACCTAGTATCAATACCATCAATTACTGAAGAACCTAAGGCAATAAATCAAAATAGGCCAATAGTTTAGATGAATAAGAAAGAACAAGTGAAGGGTGTATGCACCCTAAAATGGTCGCCTAGACTTTGGGCCCCATTTATTAATTTATCAATTTCCTGAATCAATGTTTTGCAATTTTCAAATCAATTCCTTGATCAAATCACAATTAAATCAATAATTCAAATATTTCTAAGGTTTGATCATTTTATCAATAATTTTATTTAATTAAAAGAAATATTCTCTTTTAAATAAATAAAATAGGCTTATTTAATTAAAAGAAATATGTTAAATAAAATAATCTTATTTAATTAAAACCCCTTTTAATTGAATGATTTTATCTTATTTAATTAAATATTCCTCTTTTTATTAAATAAACTTATCTTATTTATTTAAAAAATAATTCCTCTTTTAAATAAATAAAATCCCCACTTAAAGTAAAATAAGTGATGGAAAAGGAAATAAATCAAACAAAAATAAAACAAAAATCATTTTCCTGATTCTTTCAATAATTTTATTTAATTAAAAGAAATATTCCCTCTTAAATAAATAAAATAACTTTATTTAATTGAAAGAAATATCTTTTAAAATGAAATAAATTTATTTAATTAAAATCTTTTTTTAATTAAATGATTTTATCTTATTTAGAATGATATCTCTCTTTTAATTAAATAATGTTATCTTATTTAATGAATAGAGAATCATTCTTTTAAATAAATAAAAAATCTTCTTAAAGCTCTTTGTGATGAAAAAAGGGAAACAAATAATTAAAAATAAATAAAATTCTTTTTCTCTCCACACTTTCTAAAAAATGAGTTTTCTTTCCTCTTTTTGGATTTATCCCACATTACTCTTGAGGATGCATTCTCTTCCACATTTTCCTATATAAGGAGCCCTCTCCTTCTCATTT
Source organism: Chamaecyparis obtusa (assembly GCA_027943335.1). Lineage (NCBI taxonomy): Eukaryota > Viridiplantae > Streptophyta > Pinopsida > Cupressales > Cupressaceae > Chamaecyparis > Chamaecyparis obtusa. Next base: position 21,786 of record BSBK01013205.1, on the reverse strand, counting down.
CAGATCCCAGAATTTTCATGTTATTGTTATACTATAGGTTTGGAGAACAATCTTGGAAGAAGCTTTTGAGCACATTTGGAGCTTGGATATTTGAGACTTCTTTCTTCTTGTCTTCTTCTCTCATGCCTTATGGCAATCCATAGTTTAGATTAACATTGCATTCACATAATAGTTTAAATTCATGTTTCATTTCATAGATTAACATTGTATAAAACATTCATTTCAATAGAATAGTTTATTTCTTGCATTGTTATCATCTAGACTAGTTTCATTTGCATACAGTAACTTGATGATCATGGAGATTAGCATGCTTTCTATTTATCTTTGAATCTCTTATTTCTTGGTGTACTTGCATGGGCATAACTAGGTCAATCTGAGGGCCTCATATACAAATCCCTGCACTCCAGGAATAGAGAGCTGTGAATCACTGTTTGAGACCTCATTCTTGAGTGTTCTTGAATGTAATGATTCACAAAAGTGTGACATATTTATAGAGAACATTTTTGGCACCCACCATGGGGCAACCCACCTCTTGCATGCTGATTTTGATTATTTTTGGAGCTAACCCTTGTGCAGATTTGTTTGGAGATGGGAAACCCTACATTTGAAAGATTTGATCATATCTCTCAAACCGCTTGGTGTTTTAGTCTGAATTTTTTTTTCAGGTTGGTGACATATCAAGGAAGCCTCAGTAAAAATTTTAGATTTTTCAGAGGTAATTTGTATTTTTTATGATTTTTTCCTTGTTTTTCATAAAAATTTGATTTTTGATGCAAATCAACATATGTTTCAGAAATTTTTACATTTCTGGAAAGGTCTCAAAATTATATAGGGGTTCTATTTATTGTGCTTTAAATTTAGAGGTCATATCGTAGCTCATTTGGTTAATTTCTAAAAATTGGTCTGTTTTGAGAGAATGGCTCTCTAGGGCACAAAAGAAAAGATCTTGTTGAAATTTTGACATTTTTGGAAAGCTATCTATTTTTTTTACAGAGGTCTCTTTTTTGCATTTTGGGTTTAGGGTCTGAATTCATGTGGTATAAGTCCAATCTTGTTGACAAGGTCAAAAATCAAAATTAAAAAAAAGGGTATTTGATGATTAGCATGCACTTATTTTTCACATGGTTCAATGCATGATGTGAGTTGTCATTTAGATTATTTGTTGGTCATTATTGCTTCTAACAATTGATTTTCAGATCTAACCACCTTAGGGTTTGCATAAGTTGAGTATACATTGCATATCTTATTTGCTTGTTTGCTTGTCTTATTCATTGAAAGGTTCGCAACTTGCTTTCATGGAGATGCTTAACAAAAAAAAAATGAGGTAAAATCTACTAAGCATGTTGCTTTGGACTTGAGGTATTTTGTTACATCTCTACAACATTTGGATTTTGAAAATAAGAATGAACCTCTCATGTGTTTGGCTTGAGTGTTTACATGCTTTCATAGAACACATTTCAATTGATGCTCTTAATGGGAAATGAAAGAACATAGATTTGTTTTTACAAGTTTGTGTAAGTGAATGCTTGCATTTAAACCATAAGTAATTTTTGATTTCCAATATCAAATATCCCATTGAGTGATTGAAGGCATAGATTCATTCCTTGTTTGCATAAGGAGTTAAATGCACCACTTTGTGGACTTACTCTATGTTTACTTGGAAAGTTAAATATTCCATTGATTCAACCCTTTTTTATTTGTGAGTAGTATTGATAAGCAACTTTAGAATACTTTTGATTGATCTTGTTAGCTAAATTGGGTTGTTGGACTTGCTTATTTCTAATCACCCCTCATTTCCACCCTTTGGATGCAAGGTTAGCATTCATACATAGGGGAGGGGTCTACTTGAAAAGAGCATTAAGTGTTCCACAAAGTTTTTTCCATTTTGTGCTTTCTTGATCTCATTAGTGTTCTAAGGTGTGGACTCACTTTGAGTTTGTGTGAGGAGTTAAATGCACCACTTTATGGACTCACCTCACATTTACTTGAAGGGTTAAATGTACCACCTTTAGTGCTTTCCAATACTTTTGATAGAGAATTGCTTACTTTTTATTTTTAGAATGCCTGCTTGAGGACACATCACCTCAAGGGATGACCTTAACTCCCGTGTTTCGATGGAGTATAAATAGTGGGTGGTGAATCGAAAGACACCTCTCTTGGGAATGAGTTAGATATAACTCTTGGCTAAGCCTCAAAGAAATTTATATCTTTGAGAAGTGAAGGAGGAGATTTGGGTTACCATCTCCCCCCAGCTGTGTGATTTCAGACTCTTCTCATCTACGGATTTGGGCCTCACGTACCTTGCGTATATCGAGGAATCCCTTTAGAAGAGCTATGTATAGCCTTGTAGACAACTCGCTAGGATGTTGTTGTGTTTTAAGTGCCTTCTAAAACATTCTCAAGAACATACACAAGTAGAATCCTTAGGGAGACGAATACTAAGTCACTATCTCTATTCATGCGCAAGGTTGCTTTGTCCCTTGCCCATTGCTTGAAGACTATTTTCTTGAATTCCCTGATTTCTGTTCTATGTGCTTGATCATCATTGTGAAATCTTTTGAAAAATCTAATTGGATTACTAAAACTGAGTTCCGTCCTGCTATAGTGAGTTCCCTTAGAATCTTGGTCTTCCTTGGTTAGTCTTGGTCAAATCTTAGGTGCTGTGATATGTTGCTCAACATCCAAATGAACTTCAATGGTATCAAGTTGCATAAAATGACTCTTGGTCTTCTTTCTTCCACATCTTCCATGTCTTCCTAGTCTTCCATTTTCATCATTTCTCTTCTTCCTAAACTCTTCATGTCTTCTTGATTATTTTCCTCTTATTTTCTAGTCTACCTTCTTCCATTCATCTCTTCTGCCACTTCCATGCTTGATTCCTCCTCTTCTAGAATCATGAGTTTCAACTATCTTGCTATAGAACCTCTCTTGAAAATGGATGATCTTGATCTCCTTGCTCAATTTGAAAAATATCATTCCTCCAAAACTCTTATTAATGATAAATTTATGACAAAAATGAAAAAGAAAGCAAGTGAATCACCTGTCTTTGGTAGAATCATGCTCATGATCCCCTCACAATCTTGTTCTTCCAAACATTCTTCATCACCTAAGTCTTCTCATTCTTCCTCATTATCCAAGTCTTATCATGACTTTGTTGGATACAATTGTCTGAAGGACATTGTTGGATTAGCTATGTGTTGTCTTTGATGTCACACAAATGTCATATCAATAATCACTCTCAGTATCTACCGAGTTCAGTCAGTTAGCTAAGCAGTTCTCAGTATCTACTGAGCTCAGTCGGTCAGCTAGGTGGTTTTTAGTGTCTACCGAGTTCTCTCGGGTGTCTAAAGGAAACATGATAGGGTAACAGTGTTAACCGAGCCTCCTTGGTTATCAAAGGAAAATTAGTGGTTACTGGGCTCTCTCGGTCTCCAAAGGATGTTGCAGAATTCACTGTGGTTACCAAGTTCTCTTAGTCATCGAAGGAAATCTTTTCAGGATTAATGTTTACCGAGCAAGGTCGACCCTTTCAAATAATTTTGTTATTACAGTTTGTTTATCCTAGCTAACTGTTATAATAATTATTAGTACCGACTTGACAATCTAAATGATTATGAAATGACATATATATATAGAAGGTCAAGTGGTGAATAAAATATATACAGCATGCAGAAATCATTTTGAAGAAAGGTGTGTGCGAATTTTGAAGGATGGTCAGATATCCTTGAGGAGCAGCAAAGATTTAATTGATCAGTAAGGATCTAGTGAAACAGAATAGAGATCTATATTTAGCAATTCAGTTGCAGGTCATTTCATTGTTACTCTCTAGCAATTGTAGCAGTGATATCAAAATCTCTTAACCGAGTTGGTTTAACAACCATTTTGTAAATCCTCTAACAAGGTAACAGTTCTATTGAATTTTTTCAAGACCTCTTACAAGGCCACTCCTAGCAGGGTGATTAAATCCTCTAACAAGGTCACACCTAACAGTGTGTTTTGTAACCTTTTACCAGGTTGGCTTCTAACCGGGCATCACTTCAGAAGAGTGAAAAATAGTAACTAGTTACATTGGTGGTTTTTCCCATATTGGGTTTCCATGGTAAATTTGGTGTCTCTTGTGTTCATGTTATTTTCTTTATTCATGTAAGTTAATTAGTGATGAATGCTTAAGAACAGTTTAATTATTACACACTTCAAAGATCAAGTTTTTAGCATTTCTCTGTATATTTACCAAGTGGCATAGTAAATAATTTGTTAAGATATTTAAGGGATCAGTGGTAGTATTTTTGTGGTTAACTGATTCACCCCCCCTCTCAGTTACTGCATCTATATTTCCAACAATTGGTATCAGAGCTTTTGGTGCTTGCAGGAAGGGTTTCAAGGACCTAAGCTAAAGATCAGGATGTCTTACAAAAGAGAAATTCCAATGCTTAACAGAAATAACTTTTCAGCATGGCAAGGTCTCATGAGACTACATCTGCCTTCCATTGGTGATTCAGGATGCAAATATATTGATCAAGAATATACAATTCCTACTGGCACATTAACTGTTGGAGACATTGCAGAGAAGAAGAACCATAACACTATGATGATAGACATTGCATCAGCTCTTAGCTATGAAGAATTTGATGAAATCAAAGACTGCACAACTGCTCATGAAATGTGCAACAAGCTGAAGAAAATCTATGGTGGTGATGACAATGTGAAGAGAGCCAAAGTAGAGAGCCTAAGAGGACAGTTTGATCAAATGAAAATGAGAGAAGAAGAAAACATTGCAAAATATGTTGAAAGGATCAAGACAAGTGTCAGTGCAATCAGAGCTTCTGGAGGAAAAATTGATGATGAAACAGTTATAAGTAAGGTTCTTAGAACATTACTCCCTATTTATGCAATAAGAGTTTCTGCTATTCAAGAAAGAAGATGTGAAGAAAATCACAATATAACTTTGGATGCCTTAGTTGGAAGATTGACAGCCTTTAAACTGGATACCTATGACAACTATGTTCCAACTTCTAAAAATATTGAATCAGCTTTTGAGGCCAAACTTTCACTCAAGAAAGAGAAGAAAATCCAATCATAAAGTGAAGAAGAATCAGAGGAAAGTTCTGATAGCGATCTTGAAGTTATTGAAGCATTACTTGCAAAGAAGTATTCAAGAGGTAGAGGAAAATACAAAGGTAAAACTCCCTTAATCTATTTTTCATGTGAAGAAATTGGTCATATTGTAGCTAGGTGTCCAAACAAGCAAAGCAAAGATGAGAAGAAAAATTATGAGTACAATGGCAAGAAAAATTTCAAATCATTCAAGGATAAAGGTAAGAAAACATGTTTTTTAGCTAAAGATTCGGATGATAGTGAAGAAGAAATTGTTTTCATTGCTGTAAAAGATAAATCTGATAATGATGAAGATGAGATGGCACTTATCTCTCATATAAGCAAGAATGATACACAGATTATAGACAGTGGATGTTTACATCATATGATTGGTGACAGGACCAAGTTTGAACACTTTGAAAACTTTGATGGTGGTAATGTAAGGTTTGGAAACAATGAACCCTGTTGTATAAAAGGAAAGGGACGAATTTCATTAACCAAAAAACCTATATGTGATAATGCATATTGGGTCGAAGGACTAAAGCATAATCTTCTAAGTGTAGCACAGCTAATCAACATTGGATTCAAGGTTGAATTCATGAATGGCAAAGCAAGACTGCTAGATGACAAAGGAAAACTGATAGGATCAGGCAAACAAACCAAAGGTAACCTGTTTTATCTTGATCTTGGTGATTACTCATGTTTTATTGCTCAAATTGAAGAAAGTTGGTTATGGCACAAAAGTTTATGTCATGTAAATTTTGACAACATGATGAAAATAAGAAAATTCAAGAAAGTAAGAGGTATTCCTACTTTGAAGAAACCTGATGTTGGTCTATGCAAGAATTGTCAAATTGGTAAAATGGGAAAGTCTAGTTTCAAAAGTAAAAACTATCAGTCTGAAGATATTTTGGAAATTGTGCATACTGATTTATGTGGACCTATTGGAATTGAGAGCTATACCGGAGAAAAATTCTTTATTCTCTTTGTTGATGATTATTCTAGAATGATGACTGTTATGTATTTAAGAGAAAAGTCTGAAGCATTTGAGAAGTTCAAATGGTATTTAGCAAGAGTAGAAAAGGAAACAGGAGAAAGAATAAAATGCTTGAGATCAGACAGAGGTGGTGAATTCATCTCCCATGAATTCAATAATTTCTGCATTGAAAGAGGAATCAAAAGACAGGTATCAGCCCCGAGAACTCCTGAGCAGAATGGAATAGCCGAAAGAAGGAACAGATCTATCATGGACTATGTAAGGACTCTAATGATTGAAAAGAACATTGCTATGAAATACTGGAAGGAAGCTATCAGCACTGCAGTTCATACCTTAAACCGAGTACAGCTGAGAAAAGACACATTCAAGACTCCATATGAGCTATGGTATGGCTACAAACCAAATGTAAGTTACCTAAAAGTATTTGGTAGTAAATGTTACATCTTAAAAGAATCTAGAAAAGGAAAATTTTATGTAAAAAGTGATGAAGGAATTTTTTTTGGATATTCTTGCAAAAGTAAGGCATATAGATGTCTAAATTTGTCTACTCACAAAATCATAGAAAGTGCACATGTGAGAATTGATGAGTTTGTAGAAAAGATTGAAGAAGAAAGCAAAAAGGAACCAGAGGACTACAAAAAATTTGTTTACATCGAACCTGATACATTGCCAGACACATGTAAGGAGAATACATCTACCAAGCCCAGTACAATAACCGAGTCACAAGAAGAAGTTTAGACCGAGTCACAAAGTACCGAGTCTCAGTCTAAAACTACCGAGCAAGTATCTACCGAGCCTGAGCAATCTGAACCTGAAGATGAAGAAGATGACAATGTAACTCATTTAGGAAGAAAAGAACCTATATTAGCCAAGTACATCAGAAAGTATCATAAACCAGATCAGATTATTGGAAACAAATCAGATGGTACTATGACAAGAAGTAAACTAAAAGGTACATGTTTATTTGCTGATTTTGAACCTAAAAATGTCAAAGATGCATTAGAAAATGAAAGTGGGATTGAGGCTATGAATGAAGAAATAGAGAAAATAGAAAAAAATAAGACATGAACTCTTGTACCTAGGCCTAAAGATAAAAATGTAATTGGGACAAAATGGGTATTCAGAAATAAGTTGAATGAAGATGGTCAAGTATCAAGAAACAAAGCAAGATTGGTATGTAAAGGATATTTTTAAGAAGAAGAAATAGATTATGGAGAGACTTTTGCTCCTGTTGCAAGATTAGAAGGTGTGAGGACTTTACTTGCATATGCAGCACATAAAAGATTTAAGATATATCAGATGGATATCAAATCTGCTTTTCTCAATGGTATTCTTGAGGAAGAAATCTACATTGAGCAACCTGAAGGTTTTATTGATCTAGACAAAAAGGATATGGTCTGCAAATTACACAAAGCATTGTATGGTCTAAAACAAGCTCCTAGAGCATGGTATGAAAGATTACATAACTATCTTACTTAGATTGATTTCGAAAGGGCTAATGACAAAAACAATTTATACATCAAAGGAGGATCAGATAACAAAATTATTTTGGCAGAAATATTTGTGGATGATATTGTGTTTACAGGAAATGATGATCAGTGCAAAGAATTTTCAGAGCTTATGAACAAAGAATTTGAAATGTCTATGTTTGGTCAGATAAAATTTTTTGTTGGACTTCAGATTCAACAGAACAAAAATGGTATCTACATTACTCAGTCTAAATATATCAGGGAAATACTTAAGAAATTTGGTATGGAAGATTCAAAACCAGTTGGTACACCCATGTGTACTGGACTAAAGCTTACCAAAGATGATGATTCAAAAGAAGTAGATCAGACCTTATACAGATCAATGATTAGAAAATTACAGTATGTAGTACACACAAGGCCTGATATTGCCTTAGCAGTTGGAATAGTGGCAAGATTCTTGGCTAAACCCAGAGAAAATCACATGATGACAATCAAAAGAATCTTGAGGTATTTAAGGGGAACTAAAAATTATGGCTTGTGGTATAAATTTGGAGGCAATCTAGATTTAAAAGTGTTTACTGATGCTGATTGGGCAGGAAACATTGATGACAGAAAGAGTACAAGTGGTGGAGCATTCTTTCTTAGCAAGAGGTTAGTATCTTGGACTAGTAAAAAGCAAAACTGCACATCCCAATCCATAGCAGAAGTAGAATATGTTGCTGCAGCAGTAAACTACTCTAATATTATATGGTTTAAATAGCTTTTGGAAGGCATGAAGGTTGAGATCAAAGAACCAGTTGTTATGTTTTGTGATAATACAAGTGCAATAAATATTTCAAAGAATCTAGTAATGCATTCCAAAACCAAGCACATTGTAGTTAAATATCACTTTGTCAGAGAATTGGTGCAGGACAAGGAAATCAGATTGGAATATATTCATACAAAAGAACAAATTGCATATATCTTCACCAAGCCACTACCTAAGGATGCATTCTTGTATCTAAGAGGCAAGTTAGGGGTCACTCCCCTGTCCTAGGTTCACTAAATAAAGTTTTAGTGATGCATCAACCAGAACATGTTGAAGATCAATTAGTTGATGCAACATAGTCAGGGAATCATTACATATGAATCAGTACATAAGGTACATTGATATTTACCGAAACTGTGTAAGTTGTCTTTGGCATGTGTTGTCAAAGAGGGAGAGTTTGCTGTCATTTCAAGAAATTTCTAAGAAGAATAATTTGAGAAGTTAAGAGGGAGAGTTCTCAGTCAGAGAAAGAAGTTTGAAGATGATGGGAATTGGAATGAAGCTAAGGATATGTTTCTTACTCTTAGTTTCTTTGTGAAATTTCATTGTGCTATGACATGTTGTGTTGCCATCAATGCCAAAGAGGGAGATTGTTGGATACAATTGTCTAAAGGACATTGTTGGATTAGCTATGTGTTGTCTTTGATGTCACACAAATGTCATATCAATTATCACTCTCAGTATCTACCGAGTTCAGTCGGTCAGCTAAGTGGTTCTCAGTATCTACCGAGCTCAGTCGGTCAGCTAGGCCATTTTTAGTGTCTACCGAGTTCTCTCGGGTGTCTAAAGGAAACATGATAGGGTAATAGTGTTAACCGAGCCTCCTTAGTTATCGAAGGAAAATGAGTGGTTACCGAGCTCTCTTGGTCTCCAAAGGATGTTGTAGAATTCGCTGTGGTTACCGAGTTCTCTCGGTCACCGAAGGAAATCTTTTCAGGATTAATGTTTACTGAGCAAGGTCAGCCCTTTCAAAGAATTTTGTTGTTACAGTTTGTTTATCACAGCCGACTGTTATAATAATTATTAGTGCCGACTTGACAATCTAAATGATTATGAAATGGCATATATATATAGAAGGTCAAGTGGTGAATAAAATATATACAGCATGCAGAAATCATTTTGAAGAAAGGTGTGTGCGAATTTTGAAGGATGGTCAGATATCCTTGAGGAGCAGCAAATATTTAATTGATCAGTAAGGATCTAGTGAAACAGAACAGAGATCTATATTCAACAATTCAGTTGCAGGTCATTTCATTGTTACTCTCTAGCAATTGTAGTAGTGATATCAAAATCTCTTAACCGAGTTGGTTTAACAACCATTTTGTAAATCCTCTAACAAGGTAACAGTTCTATTGAATTGTTTCAAGACCTCTTACAAGGCCACTCCTAGCAGGGTGATTAAATCCTCTAACAAGGTCACACCTAACAGTGTGTTTTGTAACCTTTTATCGGGTTAGCTTCTAACCGGGCATCACTTCAGAAAAGTGAAAAATAGTAACTAGTTACATTGGTGGATTTTTCCATATTAGGTTTCCACGGTAAATCTGGTGTCTCTTGTGTTCATGTTATTTTCTTTATTCATGCAAGTTAATCAGTGATGAATGCTTAAGAACAGTTTAATTATTACACACTTCAAGGATCAATTTTTTAGCATTTCTCTGTATATTTACCGAGTGGCACAGTAAATAATTTGTTAAAATATTTAAAGGATCAGTGGTAATATTTTTGTGGTTAACTGATTCACCCCCCCTCTCAGTTACTACATCTATATTTCCAACAGACTCTTCCAGACATTATCTGTATTCTTCATTATCCAAGTCTTCTTCCTCCACTAGGTCTTCACTTTCTTCTTCTTCATGATCTCGTTCCTCTTCTACTTCTCCCGAGAGTCTTACTCCTCACTATGAGCAATATAGTAATCTTTGTGATACCTCTCCCACGAAGAGTGACACACCCACCTTTGATGACTATGATGACTATTATGATGGCTATGATGATGAACCATATAGTCATACCTATGAAACCTCTATTCCTAAGAGTCCTCCTCATCGTGTGCTCAAGCTTACTAAAGGGTCATCCTATTGGATAGATTGTGATGGTGATCCATATGATTCTAATTTTGAAAAAGACTTTGATGATTTTTGTGAACAATACCTTGATTATGATCCATCTACTATTCCTAAGGACTATAAAATACACCATGCTGATTATAAACATAGATACTATGAGCATCTCTCCTCTAAGAACTCTCATGCTGAAAATAAAGATGAAACTCCCAAGCAAGATCAGGTTAATGATGAACTTTTTTCTCGTGATAGTTCCCTTCCATCCTCTACTTCATCCAATGCCCATACATCTCCTAAAGCTTTTGAATTTTCACAAATCCTTCATCCAACAAAAGTCCTAATTCTTTTCATGTGATTCCCTATAGTTATCCTCAAGGGCTACCTCTTAAAGAAACTCAAGCTAACCTTCACTTGGTTGCAAATACTTTCAATAATGCTAAACCTAAAGAGCCTAAGCTTTTATATGCTATAATGCCTACTTTAGCTAGTCCTTCACCATCTTTTCCAAAGTCTTCCATACAATTCCAACATGCTTCCTTGTCCTTAGAAGTGGCTTCATGTCAAGAGGACTCTAAAAATGATAAAGAAAAGAACATAAAGAAATATCAAGATCAAGAACCCTCTATGTCACCCAATCCTGTTCATGATCTCTCTCATTCGTTTCATGGTTCTTTTGATCCTCTACACCCTTTCTCATCCATTCCACCATGTCTTAAGTCTTCTCCTAAGCAAGATCAAGCTACTACTCACACCATTGAGCTTATCGATAATCAAGATGACCTTACTTCCATTAAGGTTATTAAAAATGGTGCTGCTACTTCCAATGTTGAGCTATTGAAAATCAAGAGAAAAATTGTACGCTTATGCTATCCAAAGCTCTTTGCTAAGATCAAAGCATTCCATCTTCTTGTTCTACCATTCCATGTTCACCTCCACTTTTTACTCTTTCTAAGTCTTTGCAAGCTTTGAACAATCCTATCGAAGAAGTTGCTCCTATTCAAGATGTTCATGATTCTATTGCAAATCTTAATGCTCATCTGAAAGATGCTGATATCCTTGTCTATCATACAAATGCTGATGAATTGGTTGATTATCCTTTTGTGTCCTCCACATCCATCCTTGGACCTCCTCCCCCAATACTAAGGGCTTCACACTTTCCTTCCATCTTGGACCCTTATGTCCCTTCACTTTCCCCTCCTAACTCTCCTAAATCTTCATCCATCTTGGGTCCATACATCCCTCCATCTCTTATCTTTCCTCAAGATCAACATGGATGCATACCCTTGAATCCTTTTCATCCACCCACCCATCTAAACTAGTCATATCCTCCTTCTTCCACAAGTCCCAAGTCTTTTGGAAGTAACTTGAATGTTCAATACAAGAAAAAGAAGCAATACAATAATCCATAAAAAAAAAAGATTACCATGTCTCCTCTAATCGACATGGAATCATAAAGTTAAAAGAGATATCTAAGAAGAAAACTACAAGACAAGTATGGGTTCCAAAATCCATCATTGAAGATATTCTCTCTAAATCATCAAAAGGAAATAAAATGCCTAAGGCTTTATGAATCCCAAAGTCTCTCTTGAAAGAGTCTAAAATTGAACAAAAAGTGAAGTTGACATTCAAGCTTCCAAAGCCTTCCACTTCATCTTCTTCCGAAAACATTCTTCCATTCCATGTGCCTGAATTGCAACCTCTGCTAAACATTTGCCATATTCCTTCTTGTATTCCTTCATTCACATTTCCTCCATTCTTTCGCCACCCTTCAAGGTGTGTGTTGATGTTGATCTTTCCTTCCTTTTCATCTACCCTTTCACAATCCTTCCATTCATTATCCTTGTACCTTCTATCCTTTTTTCTCATTTTCCTATTCTTCCTATCTTCCAACCTCACTCGCTTTACATAAAACCTTATCCTCAATTTTTCTCTTCCATCTTCCTTTCCCTATTAGCATCTTTGAGCATATCATTTTGAATCCTTGGCATATCATGGTTTATCTTTTCAAGGAGTATTATCTGAAAAGCTTGCCTTCTTCCAAAAAAAAAAAAAGAAGAGAGAAATGAAAAAAAAATTTAAAAAAATGAAAAAATTGAAAATTTGCCTTGGTGAAAACCTGGAAATAGGCACCTTGGTAGCAAAAGTAAAGAGAAATAAATTCATCCTATGGTGAAAACCACTCCCTTGTGGCCCCTTGGATAAGTACCGTGATGAAAACCTGGCAATCAGGCATCATGCGTAGTTCTTCTAAATATTTCATCCATTCCATTTTCTCTCTTTGATCTTGACAATGTTGACCTATACATGAACATTTGGCTATCTTGTGAACTATCTTACGATGATCTTGCTTTCATTCCTTTCATTTTTAGCCTTCATATTTATTTTCCTCCATTCATTCTATCCTTTCGCTATCCTTTTCCCCTTGGTCTTGATCTAATAAAAAAGCTTAAAACACGATGCTATGAAGCCTCTTGACATGTCTACTCCTTTGGACTGCATCCTTTCCTTCTTTTGCATTATGCTTTTGTGACCTATCCTATGCTGGCCTTTCATTGGTTGTCCAAATGTGCTTTACCTAATAATTTTTTCCTAGCTTGGGTACTTTTGAGGAGTTTTTCCTTGAGAGTTTCTTCCCTTCATTCTCCTTCATTCTCTTATCTTTCATCTCTTCCACCAACTTGCTAATTCCTTCTTGTCCTCCACCTTGTTGGACATTGGGACTTCATGATGTGATCTTGCTTGGGAGTTTGATGCCCATTCTGTGTGGGGGCATCTTTTGTACATATTTATTGATCCTAAAAAATACCAAAAAAATTCATATATGATGCTGAAAAAATTCTAAAAATTAGAAAATGTCCTTAAAAAAAAGCATCCTAGTGAAAACCTAGCGATAGGCGCTTTGATGTATCTAAAAATAAAATAAAATTATATATTCCAAGAATACAAAAAAATCAAAAAATTCAAAATATAAAAAAAATAGAAAAAGTGCCTTCGTGAAAACCTGGAAACAGGCGCCTTGGTAGCAAAAAATACAAAAAAATTATAAAAATTCTTGAAAAAATTCTTCCAAGTGGTCAAAACCTGGAAACAAGCGCTACTTGAGGCCTTTGCACCCCTATTTCTTAGCATGCATCTTCGACACTTAGCCTTTCTCCATCATGCCTTGTCCTTGTCACCTTGGTTTGGAATTGGTCTTTGTCTTTGTCTAGGGGGCATCACTATGTTAGCTTTGGTCTCTTGGATATGCTTGTCTTTAGGACACCTCACAAATAGTGTTTTTTCAAACAACCCAACTATGTTTTTCAACACAACTCTTGATATCGAGTGTTTTTCAACACTTATCAGTTTGGTCTTATCCAGTTTGGTCATGTGATCTTACCTGCTTGCAAGCATTTGATCCTTATCCTTGAAACTCAGTATCAGTTTAAATACTTAAATTTTTAAATGCAAACATTTAATGCTTGAGATATGTCATGATTTTTTTTCTTTGTGTGCTGACTATTATTGATTTTCGTTGAGTGTCCTTGTCTAATAAGTCTCTCTATGATGCATAGCTAGAAGACTTGGGGCATGGGGCATGTTTTTATTTGCTTTTTTCTTGTGGGTGTCGTCTTGAACCTCTTTAGTGTCTCTTGTTGTCTCCTTGACACACTTAGGAGATTTAAGGCATCATCCTTAACATTTTTTGCACAACCATTCTTATGGTCATCCTGGCGTTTATGCATTGATGCGAGTGTGGTTTTGCTACATTAAATCGGGTAAGCTAACATTGCAGTCATCTTGACCTTTATGTCCTTGACGCTCATGTTAGAATCTTTCCACATTCCAATCTGATATAAATCACATTCATATCTTCATAGTTGTGTTTGTGGACTAGTGATGATTGTGTGATTGTTCTATGTCCGGTAATAATGGCCCAATGATGAAAATAAGTTCTTTACATTTTCTAATGAATGATGAACATAAAATCTTATGTTACAGTTGCCCTATTGCAAGTACACCTTTGCATTTTCATGTAGCTTGCATTGTTAGACTTCATGATTAATTTGCATTTTTAGGCTACATTATGATTTTGAGAGGGTTTTCCTTTCATCTTTCTTGTGGACTTTTAATCAACTATGATCATGTTTTGATCTTCATTTTCTTATCTGCTTTCGTGATCTCAATCAAAATTTTCTATCTTAAACAGTTGATTGATTTTGGGGGCATGCTCTTTTTTGAGGCAAATTCTCTTTCTTCTCTCCATTTCTTTTCATTTCTTCCAAACTTTTGTCCTTCCATTTGCTTTCACCCCAACTTCTTTTCTTCTAAATCAACCTTGGGGCATAATCTTTCTTGATGATCTACCTTGGTTTTGTGATCCTTATATCTTTCATCTTACATCAAGAACCTTATATTTAGTTTGACTTGATCAAATTTATCAGTTTACTGGTTTCTCCTCTATCTCATTTCGATTTCAATCACGAGGGGGTAGTACCTACCTTGATTCAACTTTATCAAATTTATCAATTGCTTCTTTTGGGGCAACCTTGCTTGAGATTCTTATCTCTTATCTGAGACTTGACAATTACCTATTCACAGGTGTTGGCCTTGTCTTTTTCAGTCTGCTTATCTTTGTCTTGACGTGTTCCCATCCGTCAAACACACATCTGGGTTATTTTGTGATCCCAAATCGATCTCACATTTTCAATTCCATTGTTTGACCACATGTGATCCCAAATCGATCTCACATTAGTCAAAGAGGGGCAAATGTATGCACCCTAAAATGGTCGCCTAGACTTTGGGCCCCATTTATTAATTTATCAATTTCCTGAATCAATGTTTTGCAATTTTCAAATCAATTCCTTGATCAAATTGCAATTAAATCAATAATTCAAATATTTCTAAGGTTTGGTCATTTCATCAATAATTTAATTAAAAGAAATATTCTCTTTTAAATAAATAAAATAGGCTTATTTAATTAAAAGAAATATCTTAAATAAAATAATCTTATTTAATTAAAACCCCTTTTAATTGAATGATTTTATCTTATTTAATTAAATATTCCTCTTTTTATTAAATAAACTTATCTTATTTGTTTAAAAGATAATTCCTCTTTTAAATAAATAAAATCCCCACTTAAAGCAAAATATGTGATGGAAAAGGAAATAAATCAAACAAAAATAAAAACAAAAATCCTTTTCCCGATTCTTTCAATATTTTTATTTAATTAAAAGAAATATTCCCTCTTAAATAAATAAAATAACTTTATTTAATTGAAAGAAATATCTTTTAAAATGAAATAAATTTATTTAATTAAAATCTTTTTTTAATTAAATGATTTTATCTTATTTAAAAATGATATCTCTCTTTTAATTAAATAATGTTATCTTATTTAATTAATAGAGAATCATTCTTTTAAATAAATAAAAAATCTTCTTAAAGCTCTTTGTGATGAAAAAAGGGAAACAAATAATTAAAAATAAATAAAATTCTTTTTCTCTCCACACTTTCTAAAAAATGAGCTTTCTTTCCTCTTTTTGGATTTATCCCACATTGCTCTTGAGGATGCATTGTCTTCCACATTTTCCTATATAAGGAGCCCTCTCCTTCTCATTTTAGATCCCAGAATTTTCATGTTATTGTTATACTGCAGGTTTGGAGAGCAATCTTGAAAGAAGCTTTTGAGCACATTTGGAGCTTGGATATTTGAGACTTCTTTCTCTTGTCTTCTTCTCTCATGCCTTATGGAAATCCATAGTTTAGATTAAAATTGCATTCACATAATAGTTTAAATTCATGTTTCATTTCATATATTAACATTGTATAAAGCATTCATTCAATAGAATAGTTTATTTCTTACATTGTTATCATGTAGACTAGTTTCATTTGCATGCAATAACTTGATGATCATGGAGATTAGCATGCTTGCTATTCATCTTTGAATCTTTCATTTCTTGGTGTACTTGCATGGGCATAACTAGGTCAATCTGAGGGCCTCATATACAAACCCCTGCACTCCAGAATAGAGAGCTGTGAATCACTGTTTGAGACCTCATTCTTGAGTGTTCTTGAATGTAATGATTCATGGAAGTGTGACACATTTATAGCACACAAAGGGAACAAACACTACTAAAGCACTGAAAGTGTCTCTAAAGAATGGAAGTAATGATACATAGGACATAAAGATTATTCACCTACCTAGTTCAATTGGATGCATTTAGTCCATAACAAATAATGAGACTTGCATCAGTGACTTAGGCCAAGGCAAAGAAGCACACTTTAAAAATAAATGTGAAGGATAGTATTCTTTTGGATCAAGCATATGATGTTCTAGGCAAGATCATGCCTACTTATGTGATGAATCAGAATGATTCACCATCTAACCAACTTGAGGGCTTACTAAGTGTAGTGACTAATTAATTTGAGTCTCTTTAGATATTAGCTAAGGAAAAGGATCAAAAGAGTTCAGTGATAAAAGATTTGATGAGCTAAAGAAAGTGATAACATATGATAGAGTTGTGTTAGATAGCAACATCAAGAAAATTCAAGGTTCTCTAATTGAAGGTGGAAATATCTATAGTCCATGTCTATCTAATTCTAAATTTGTTACAAAAATTGAGAGGTAAATAAAGGAGTGTGAGTGAAATTAGAGAAAATTGCTCAAGCTTTTGATCCTTTGACCACTTCTACTTCTAACCCAGAAGGTATACTTGACAAGATCCTAGATCTAGAGAAAGAAAAATTAAAAAATCATTGATAAAGTGGGAGAGATCAGAAGTTTGATTGCTCCCATACTTCAGACTCTATATAGTGTAGTAAAGGAGGTTCAAGTTGCATTAGCAACTTCATCTCTAGTTAACTTACAAGTGATATAAGAAAAAGTGTATCTATTCAATGCCCACATATTAGTCTGTCAATAGTTGAGAAGAATAGGAAAGAAAAGGTGAAGGGAAGAGACACTACTAAAGCAGTGAAAGAATCTCTAAATAAGGGAAGTAATGATACATAAGATTTTAATATTATTCAAGGATCAATTAAATGAGATGAACTTATCCCATAATAGATAATGAGACTTTCATCATTGGCTAGGCCATGGAAAGGAAGCTAATCTTAAAAATACATGTGAAGGATAATGATCTTTTGGATTGAGCATATGATGTTCTAGGCATGATAATGCCTACTTATGTGAATAATCAAAATGATTCACCATCTAGCCAACTTGAGGTCGTAGTAAGTGCAGTGACTACTCAATTTGAGTCACTTGAGATATTAGCTAAGGAAAAGGTTCAAAAAGTGTTCAATGATAAAAGATTTGACGAGCTAAAGCACACGATAAAATATGATAGATTTGTGTTAGAAAACAAAAATCAAGAACATTCAAGGTGTTCTAATTGAAGGTGGTAATATCTAAAGGTCCTGTCTATCTACTTCTAAATTTGTTAGAAAAATTGAGAAGAAAATAAAGGAGTGTGAGTAGAAATTAGAGAAAATTGCTCAATCTTTTGATCCTTTGACCACTTCTACTTCTGACCTAGAAGGTCAAGTGATACCCTTTCTTGACAAGATCTTATATCTGGAGAAATAAATACACAAAATCATTCATAAAGTGGGAGAGATTAGAAATCTAATTTCTCCCAAACTTTAGGCCAGGTATATAGTGTAGTAAAGGAGACACAAGTTGGTTTAGCTACTTTAGCCCCAGTTAACTTACAATTGGCAAAAGAAAAAGTGCATTTATTCAATGACCACTTATTACTTTTGGGTAGTCTCAAACAAGGTTGGGACAATGATCTACAATAGATAAAAATTATTTGTGCAGGCATCTTCAAGATGATATAAGTTAGCAATTTTTTGGTGTGTACATATGCAAGTATATCTCTATTGGCATTTTTTGAATGAATTTTGGACAAAAACTCCTTTCCTTTTTAATTGATGTCAAAGGGGGAGTGTAGGATAGTGAAAAATGTGCATAAATATACATTGCGATAACTCAAGGGGAATTATGGTTGAATATTTTTGGAGTGTAGGTGTATTGAATATTTTGGAGACTTACTCATTTTTCACTAAGTGTTTCCATCAATGCCTAAGGAGAAGATTTTTGAAAAGAGATACTAAATAGATGTATTTTTCTTTGATGGAAACTAAACACTATTTTCACATGCACGTTGTAGTAGGAGATCATACAAAAACTTAGATTGGAAAATTAGCTAACTATGAAATGAAGAACATGGTGTAATACCAATTTTCAATATTCGGATTGGTGAGGTTTAGCTATTGAAGATATTTCATCACGAATATAAGGGAAGTATTGTAAATGTATGAAGTTGCTAATTCCAGAGTTTGAAAGTTTGGTGATACTTGGTCTTGAAGTTACATGGATTAGTGCTTATATTTTTATGTTAGATAGTTAGAATAGTCAACAAGGTGAAAAATCTATTTGTGAGTGCAATAAATCAATTTTGGTAGTAAAGTTTATGTTCAAATGATGAAGATAACTTATATAGAGATTTGTGCATATTTATTTTGGCTTTCATTTGATATTTGAATTTTGGATTTGGCGGGTTTGGTCAGCATGTTTTACATATCCCTAGAAGGTTTTTTATCAGAAATGATGTGATCATATTTTAGGGTTCTAAACTTATAATATCGATTGTTTAGGGTTTGCATGAGATTTTGAGAGTGGTTGATGCATGTGAATAGTTTTGGAGTTGATGTTTTGATGTAGAAAATTTAGATTTGTGATAGGGAGAGGGGATGAAATAATCACTAGTTCATGCT
This sequence comes from Chamaecyparis obtusa, assembly GCA_027943335.1. Lineage (NCBI taxonomy): Eukaryota > Viridiplantae > Streptophyta > Pinopsida > Cupressales > Cupressaceae > Chamaecyparis > Chamaecyparis obtusa. Next base: position 2,592 of record BSBK01013205.1, on the reverse strand, counting down.
ACTAGTCTTGCATTGAGACCTAAGGTGTCTTCCAAGATCACCTATTGGACCTATAGGAGATCATACCAAAACTTAGATTGGAAAATTAGCTAAGTATGAAATGAAGAACATGGTGTAATACCAATTTTCAATATTTGGATTAGTGAGGTTTAGGTATTGAAGATATTTCATCATGAATATAAGGGAAGTATTGTAAATGTATGAATTTGATAATTCCAAAGTTTGGAAGTTTGGTGATACTTGGTGTTGAAGTTACATGGATTAGTGCTTTATATTTTATGTTAGATAGTTAGAATGGTCAACAAGGTGAAAAATATATTTGTGAGTGCAATAAATCAATTTTGGTAGTAAAGTTTATGTTCAAATGATGAAGATAACTTATATAGAGATTTGTGCATGTTTATTTTGGCTTTCATTTGATATTTGAATTTTGGATTTGGCGGGTTTGGTCAGCATGTTTTACATATCCCTAGAAGGTTTTTTATCAGAAATGATGTGATCATATTTTAGGGTTCTAAACTTATAATATCGATTGTTTAGGGTTTGCATGAGATTTTGAGAGTGGTTGATACATGTGAATAGCTGTGGAGTTGATGTTTTGATGTAGAAAAGTTATATTTGTGATAGGGAGAGGGGATGAACTAATCACTAGTTCATGCTACTAGTTTTCCACTAAGACCTAAGGTGTCTTCCAAGATCACCTAATGGACCTATAGGATCATCACTCTTCTTGTGATCCCCTAATCCAAACCCCACTCTTCTATCTTGAGAAAACTCCAAGCTTTTCCAACTTCTAGGTCCTCATCCTTGGTGAGGAACTCACTAGGCTCCTTAGCTTTCTCTAAGGTCTAACTACTCAAATCTCTCCAAGCATCTTGAAGGGTCATAGAGATGTTTTAAAACCTTCCAATACACTATTTCAAATGCTTAAGAAAACCCCATGCATTGATCTTCCTTACTGATTTCAAGATTTGGCACCAAAATAAGGCTACAAGGAAAGTGCCCCAATTAGCCCTCCTACTCTAAGAAATCAGGGAATAACTCAAAATCCCTCCATTAAACCACTCCAAAATTTCTTCAGACTCCTATCCATTTATCTAGGTCTCAATTTTTTTGAGGTCGTAGGCCTCCAAATGGCTGTACAGTGCCCTAACTCAAAATGAGGGTTTTGAAGGGTTTCTAGGCCTTTCCTAAGTCTGTCTGGTTCTTAGCTTAGTCTAATGCCTTCCAGGATTGGCATGAACTCCTCCTTCTTACCAAGGGACCTTAACTCATCCCTCTATCCACTCCATGCCTACATTCATCCTCAAATTCACAACCCTGCAGTCTTGAAGCTTTGCAACTTCACTCTTCCCTAACTAGGAAACCACTAGCTCGCCTAGGGAAAGAGGTTAGAAATAGCTTTGATGATTTTGAGGGCCCTTCCTCCTACATGAGACAATTAAATTATGTATACTCCACTATCCCCAAGAGGCTATAGTGTTTCTACAATGGGATAGTGAGCTACATGCTTTACAATGTCAACTGGCTGGTTTAGGACAGTGAGCTAGTAACAAAGAAGTATTTACAAAACTAAGAAAAGATAAACACACACACTTAGTCTAATAAAAAAAATAAAAATGTAAAAAGACCAAAAGAAAATGCCAAATGATTATAGTAACAAAATTAACACAATAATGCTTCCATTAACCCTCTGTTAGCTTTCACTCATACAGACTAGCTGCTTCAACACAACGTCCGTACAAAAATCACACTTATGGTGATATTAGGGTTTGTTGGGCTTGTATATGATCTCCTAGATCTGTGGGATTCATCATTAGGTTTTTCTATTGGACCATAGGTCAAATCCACCATTTTAGGAGGTGGTTGCAGAATGTTGTTGAGCAACATAAATTACAAAAATGTAAAGTTGAACTTTACAACTTTTACATATTTTACAACTTTTGCCAAATAGGCTATTTCTTAGCTTCCTAAGGCTAAAGACTCTTCCTAGGTGACTCTCAGGTATTGAATGCTTGATTCCAACTCTAAATAACATTAAAAAGTCCTAATTTAACCCCTGACATTATAGTTTGACTTTATGTCATGGAGTAGCCAACTAGCCTTGAGGCCTATCCAAAGGAATCCTAAGACCTCTAAACCTCTAACTAACATTGCCAAACACACAAAATGGTCCTCAGACCCTTATTACATTTACAAAGCTCACTAAGAGCATGCCGCAACAAAATTTATAATGGTGAGGGCCCTATGTTGTTCAGGTGCCCCTACACCAATTTGAGCCTAAATGATTAGTGAAGAACAATTTGAGAGTGCAGTCATAGACAAAGTGTATCAGATCAAAGATGTGTACTTATGCAGAACTATAATCATGCATTCATGGAAGCTACTTTAGTAATTCAAAGTTTTTATTGAAAATTGCATTAATCTTGTGAGGAAGAGATCATTCTAAAGAAGTGTGGTCCTGATTGTAATTAAGAAGTGATCTCTAGGTAGTGTGCCTAAATGTATGTTATTTTCACATCTTTGTAAGACAATATTTCTATAGAGTATTATCTTTGTGAGTTCCATCCCCACCATGGTTTATTTCCTAAC
>BSBK01013204.1:0-46886 GCA_027943335.1 Chamaecyparis obtusa | reverse complement strand
ATATATATATATATTATATATATATATATATAGTATATATATATATATATATATATATATATATATATATATATATATATATATATATATATATATATATATATATATATAATACATATATATATATATAGATACATACATATATATAGATACAACATATTATATATATATATATATATATATATATATATATATATATATATATATATATATATATATATATATATATATAATATAGAGAGAGAGAGAGAGAGAGACACACACACACACACACACACATATATATAATAAACACACACACACATATATATAAAAATATATACATCTATATACATGAGTATGTAGATAAATGTATTTATATATATGGGCATGATAAGCTAGAAATGTCTTTAATCAATACATACTCTATTGAATAATGAAATTTCTTGTCATGCCTTCATTTTCTTTCTTGGGCCACTGTTTGAATCTGAGGGGATATCTCTATTGCAAGTCTGTCAATAACTACTTAGAAATGAATAGCTTTAAAATGATGGGCATATGTAATACCACTTCTGATCCTAAGTTCTTAGTACAGAGATACCCTATATATATTATTATGTATATCTACAAATGAATATATATAGATATATATATCTTAATATAAATACTAATAAACCCATATATGAATGAATAAATAGAAGATATACGTATCCAGATAAATATATAAGGTCCTACATATTTGGAAAGTTTTACTCTCATTTTTTTATATCAAAAATATTGAGATTACATCTGATAAATGTAATTAGAGTCAAGAAATTAGATCCTTCAAGACAGCGTTTGGGGAGAGTACTAAAGAATCTATACAAAGATATATTCAAAACAAGGAGTCTGATGTTCTTTTCTTCTTATTTAATTCCTTGTCTATGTTCCTGAGCCTTCTGAGTCAAAGATTCTTTGTTTCTTCTTCTTACTATGGCCCCCTTCTTCTAGCCAAATTTCAACTAAATTTTTTGACTCAGATTCAGAGAAACAATCCATATCTGTATCTCCCACCTCATCACTATGCCTGTAGAAATAGAACCAACTTTCCATAGATGTTTTCTTAATGTGCATATATATCATTAAGAAATCTATATTCCACTTGATGGGTTCTCTTTCATTGATTGCATTGAGATCATCAAATACCAGAATTGGGTTGGTAGGAACATGTCTCCCCTTGATTGAAGGTATGTCATAGAATCGGGGTCTAGAGATAGTTAAGTCCTCTTTAATGTTTTGAAGAATTTTGTCCAAGTTTTCAAGATATCTACGCTTGAAAATTATATAGCATAGCCTCCTAATATCATGTTTTTTAGCTTCCCAATATAAAGCAGCAACAACAAACATTAATGTGATGTCAGTATCAACTCTGTACCTATCATCATTTATTAAAAATTCTTGCCCTAAAATGTGAAAGATAGCTCTGAGAATGAGAGAATGATTATCTAGCATAACCATTTTAAGATGCTTCGTCGATATCTCACCAACAAAAGCAATTTGGCTCCTACTACATATAAGTTTGATTGGGGTAGCCATGCTGATAGCAACTAATTTAAAACCTAAGTTATAGTATATCTATATCAATTAATAATATATATAATATAGAGAGGGGGGAGCGACGGTCTCGCTTCTATATTCACATATATCTAATACGGGTCAGTTGAGTTTCTATGGCTATTTTAATTTTAATAGGTCTTTTAGGGTATTATGTGTACACACTCAAATGGTGCACTTCTCTAAGTCATTATATCCAAGGGAATCCATGAAGAGGAAACCTTAGAAAGTGACCTAGAGCTCTTTATGCATGGAGTTGCAAGATTATTTGAAGTTTTCTCTCAGCTAGAGCTATTAAGCTAATGACCTTGCTAGTCAACCACACAATGAGAGATTCAAATGGAGACAAGGGAAAGAATGCCAATATCCCCAAGAATCACTATGAAATACAATGCAAAGCTATACTAGAAATGAAGATACAAGATATGCAAGCTAAGTTATGAAAGGAAACATGCAAGCTATGCTATGGAAATGAAAGAACAAGTATTACAAAGCCTCCTAGTTAAGTTAGATGAAGTAATCTAAAGCATACAGGACACTAAGCTAATATGAAGCTATGAATGCCATGACAATGCAAGAAATGAAACTATGATAGCATGTAGATGCAAAAGCCAAGAATGCTCCAAATCTTCAAAAGCTCCAAAGTGACCTAGAAAACCTGTAGCATAACATTAGCATAAAAAGATTCATCTCCAAATGAGGAAGAGAGCTCTTCTTTTATAGGAAGTGAGAAAGAATGGACCATGGAGATTAAGAGGCAAAAGATTTAATCAAGGGTGGAGCATCAAAGAGGAGCAATCCATGTGCACAAATATCCTCCAATGAGAAAATAAGAGTTGACTTTTATGTCCATATGAGACAAAAAGTGCTTTTCTTCTCATTATAAAATAAGAATAATGCTTTACTTGTGCAACTTAGGATAAGAAGAAAAGTGGGGGCTTTTTATTTATTAAAAGGGGAGGAAATATTCCTTTTAAATAAATTAAGACTTAGGATAAAATGGTTAGCCCAAGGCAAATAATCAAAAATGATAAAATAAGACTTGATCAAGGAAATTGATATATTTGAAAAATGCTGATTTTTTAAAATATTGGTTCAGGGGTTTGATAAATTGCTGAATGGGGGCCCATAGTCTAGGTGAACATTTTAGGGTGCATACATTTTCCCCTCTTTGACTAATGTGAGATTGATTTGGGATCACATGCAGTCAAAGAAGAATTGAAATGTGAGATCGATTTGGGATCACAGAACAATCCAGATGTGTGATCATTCTGGGAACACGCTAGGACAAAAATAATTCAGCTAAAAGACAAGACTAACACCATTTCTATTAAGTGATAGTCAAGTCTAAAAATAAGAGATAAGAATCAAAAGACAAGATCAACACTGTTGTTGTTAAGTGATAATCAAGTCTCAAAATAAGAATCTCAGGCTGAACTGAATGATAAAGCTAAATCAAAGATTAAAGCTGATAGGTACTGCTCCCTCAGAATCAAAATCAAAATTAGGTAGAGGAGAACATCAAATTGATAAACTTGATCAAAGTACTAGAAATCATGATCAAAGATGAAGGATAATAGGATTACCATCAAGTAGTGAAAATATGCCCCAGTTTGACTAGGTTTGACTGAGAAAGATATAGGATAAAGATCAAGTCAAACCTCAAAGAGGTGAAGTGAATGAAAATGAATGAAAGACTAGAAGGTCAAAAGAGATGGGGATGAAGAAATAAAGATGCCCCAACAAAGATCAAAGGATCAGGCCTCAAATGGTCAGCCAACTGTGCAAAAAGAAGGTGAAAATTTTGAAATGTAATTTTGACTATCAAGATTAACTCATATTTCAATTTCAAGTCCAAAAATGGATTCAAGACATTGAAATTAGCTAGGGGTGCAATTTTCATGCAATTTCAAGGTGTTTTGAAAATTAGGTCAAAAAGTCAAAATGTTATAGAAGGGGGTAAAAAGGTCATTTTATATATGATGATAAGATTAACCCCTTGTGATGATAGAAATAGGTCATGATGTGAAAGACAAGGAGTGAAAGACATGATCAAGAAAAGAAAAGGTGAGCGCAGGTGACCAACAAGTCCATGAAATATGAAAGGAGAGCTCTTTCCATGTGCAAGATGAAAGACTAATCTATCATGAACCTAAAAATGAAAGCTACTATGAAAAGTGGTTGACTTGCAAGGTCACAACACCAATAGACATCTAATAATCATCATCTAGCTTTATTGGTAGTGTCACAAGATCATACAATACACACTAGTATGACTATGGGTATATGAATATGATCTATATCAGATAGAATGTGGAAATCCCACCTAGGCACCAAAGACATGTAGGTCAAGATGACTAGTGTAGTGAGATTACCTAAATTTGATATGGCAAGATTATACTTACATCGAGACACAAGAAAAGTCAAGATGACTATAAGTATGCACTTGTGTAAACAGTCAAGGATAATACCTTGTAGATCCCAATGTCAAGTGGAACAAGCATAAATGCTAATGACAGTTAGGACCAAAAAAATATACCCACAAGTAAAAAAAAGTAATAAAACATGTCCTCATGCCCCCAGTCTTCTAGCTCGGCATCATCAAAAACTATTAGGGAGAGAACACTCATCAAACAAATCATCATAGATAGCACACAAAGAAATAAGTCAATCAAGTCTCATCGGGTCAAGTGTTTAAGTGCGTGTGTGTAGGTCATAGAGTCAGACTTTGAGTATCACATCTGCCAGTGAGAAAATATTGTATCATTCTAGACTATGGGTAGGATATCAGATAAGCATTGAGAAACACTTGATGCTAGGGTAGTGTTGAGAAACACAGTTTGGGGTGGTGTTGAAAAACACCATTTGCAAGATGTCCTAAAGACCAATGCATCCTATAGACCAAAGCTAACATAGTTATGCCCCCTAGACAAAGACAAAGACCAATTCCAAACCAAGGCAACAAGGTCAAGGCATGATGGATAAAGGCTAAGTGTTGAGGATGCCTTGGTTGTGGGTTCGAGCCCCACGGTGGGCACCAAAACACTCAAATGGTGCACAATAAGAGTTGACCTTGTGGTTGTGGGTTTGAGCCCCATGGTGGGCACCAAAAATGTACACACTCAAATGATGCACTTCTCTAATTCATTATATCCAAGGGAATCCATGAAGAGGAAATCTTAGAAAGCGACCTAGAGCTCTCTATGCATGGAGTTGCAAGATTATTTGAAGTTTACTCTCAGCTAGAGCTATTAAGCTAATGACCTTGCTAGTCAACCACACAATGAGAGATTCAAATGGAGACAAGGGAAAGAATGCCAATATCTCCAAGAATCACTATGAAATGCAATGCAAAGCTATACTAGAAATGAAGATGCAAGCTATGCAAGCTAAGCTATGAAAGGAAATATGCAAGCTATGCTATGGAAATGAAAGAACAAGTATTAAAAATCCTCCTATTAAAGCTAGATGAATTAATCTAAAGCATAAAGGAAACTAAGCTAATATGAAGCTATGAATGCCACGACAATGCAAGAAATGAAACTATGATAGCATGTAGATGCAAAAGCCAAGAATGCTCCAAATCTTCAAAAGCTCTAAAGTGACCTAGAAAACCTGTAGTATAACATTAGCATAAAAAGATTAATCTCCAAATGAGGAAGAGAGCTCTTCTTTTATAGGAAGTGAGAAAGAATGGACCATGGAGATTAAGAGGCAAAAGATTTAATCAAGGGTGGAGCATCAAAGAGGAGCAATCTATGTGCACAAATATCATCCAATGAGAAAATAAGAGTTGACTTTTGTGTCCATATGAGACAAAAAGTGATTTTTTTCTTTTTATAAAATAAGAATAATACTTTATTTGTGCAACTTAGAATAAGAAGAAAAGTGGGGGCTTTTTATTTATTAAAAGGGGAGGAAATATTCCTTTTAAATAAATAAAGACTTAGGATAAAATGGTTAGCCCAAGGAAAATAATAAAAAATGATAAAATAGGACTTGATCAAGGAAATTGATATATTTGAAACATGTTGATTTTTGAAAATATTGATTCGGGGGTTTGATAAATTGCGGAATGGGGGCCCATAGTCTAGGCGACCATTTTAGGGTGCATACATTATGAGATGAATATCTAGAGATAATCTACTTGTGTTTAGAGAAGATAAATCAGCTATTACTCTAGTTTCTTTATGGTTCATTCTACCCACTATGATTTTATAAATAAACTTAAGTATTCCTTTATATAAAATGCTACTTAATTTTCACTAATTTATAGACAATAAATTTTCTCTATATGAAAAATACATTGAAGCTTTTATAATACTAAATATTTATATATATTTTTGGTGGTTTGAGAAACTTTACCATATTACAAAAAAACCTTGTTATCCTATACCCATATTAGTAATCTGAGTATTCATTACTTAAAAACCCTACTTGGTCATATTGTTGATCCATACTACCTATTAGAGGAGTGACAGTTTATATACATTAAACTAGAAAAAAAACCAAAAATGATACCCATTGTACCATGGTATTTCCAAAAGCTCATCCCTTCTGAAGCATCTGGCAGCACCATATACCTTTTTTCTTTCTCATTATCACAATGTATTCATCTTCAGTTTCTGCATTTTTTGAATGTTGGGTGCATTTTTTAATTTCAGGGGCCATAATATGAAGATTCTCCATTTCTTCATTGTCTATTTCTATAGGGATTTTGAAGCCTTCATTTTTCCAGTAGTTAAGCAACCATTCCTTCTCTAGCTCTTCTCTTATAAGTACTTTATATAATAAATCTAGATTCCTTGACATCTCAGGCCAATGTTCATCAAAACTCCTTTCATTTTTTAAAATCATTATTGGGATGCATTGAGAGCTGGTAATTTCCTTTAGGTTCTTTACCTCCATCTTCATGGTGACCTCTAGATATGGTATTGTAAGTTGGTTGCCTATGCAGTGTACCATATTTTCCAAACCACCTAGTAAACCATCCTCAAAGATAATCTATGATGTCTGAATGATTTCTTCTTTCGTTCTACCAGTGAAAGTAGATAAGGCAATGAATTGAACAACTATACTTCCATTAGTTCTGAAAGTATATTCCTTGTTGAAGTGTTGATATCCAATTCCTTTTTCTAATGCCCTCCTTGCAGAATCTGAGAGTGGATTGAGCATTTGGTTCCATCTCTCAGGTTTGATCGACCCTCTAAATGCCATCACCCTATTGTTGTTTAGGGAAAAGGTTAGTAACCTAGACTCCATCACCTAGACAGGATTATGCAGACTCCTTGCAAGATACTCAGTCTCAAGCTTAAGAAGGAAGTTAAGACTACAAAGGAAGTATTGGTTTAAATAAATGGGAATTGTAGAGGGTAGTTTTAAGTAATCTTACGCATTTCTCTCCATGATTTTCCAGGATGATCATTAATTATCCCATCTTGTCAAAATAATGATAGAGATAATTTAGCACAATTTCACTTTAATCATTAATGTTTTCTTGCTTCAGTTATGGCAGCTAGTGCCAGCCTTTATGTTTTAATTACTGTAATGAAGGTAAAGATATTATACCATCATTATTTTGTGCTTGCTAAATCCTAGAGATCTTGATGCCAGTATTTTAGTGTGAGGAATGTGATTTTTTAATTAAGCATGAAACAAAGTTATTCTAACCATGTGAAAAGAATCAGTGCTTACGTAGGGAGGATAGTGGTAACAAAGGGTAATAATTATCTAGTCTTATTAAATAATGATTACTGTTTGTCCTATTAACAAGAGTATTGTGAATTGGGTGGTACTTATAAGCGTGTAAATAAATGATGTTATTGTAAATTTAAAATAATTGTATTTATACTATAGTGTTTTTCTATCTAAGTCTAATACAGAGGTACTTTAAAAATATCTTAGAGGGTATTCATAGGTTATAACTATCTAATGTATTAACTTTTTCTAGGTCTCTAGATCATAGCTAACGAAGTTATCTCCGTCAGCACCCATATTTGCAAGAAGGTCAACATCCTTGTTACCTTCTCTATATATATGTTTGACTTTGTATTCGGGAATGGTGTTAAGAATTTCTATAACTTCTTCTAATTTTGAGTTTAATTTCCAATTAGGTGTTTTCTTTGTCCTAATTACGTTAATAATAATTTTAGAGTCACCCTCAATCTCTATTTTTTAAATTCCCAATTTCTTACAGAGCTTGAATCCTTCTAGGATTGCCTTACATTCTGCCATATTATTCGTTGTTCGTTTAATAGATTTTATGCATTTTATAACAAATTTTCCATTTCAAACATGGATTATGCATCCTATCCCTGCAATACCCGAGTTCCCTCTTGAGGCACCATCAAAATTTAGTTTGTGCTAACCAGATTTGGGAGGTGACCACTTACATGAGTTTCTATCATTTTTAGTCTTACTACCTCCTTTACCATATAATGGTGGGATTGACAATTTTGGCCATATTTTCCTAATTTTATTATCGCATAAAGTAAAGGAATTTTCTAGATTAATAAGGTTGTGAGGTTTGTTATTAATAATCTCTACTATTGAAGTTTTGATCTTATTAGTAAGTGATCTAATATCTAGTTTTTTATTGGTGAAGATTCTCCTATTACATTCTTTCCATAACTCCCAGATCGGGATAGAAGGGAAATTATCCATATGTTCTTATATAAACTATATTTATTTAATATGGGCCAGGATTTAAGAAAGTCCACGATGTCTGTGGGCATGACAGAGCTCCAATTTAGGCATTTCTGTAACCAGTTCCAACATTCTTGCGCAAAAGGATAGTTTAAGAATACATGGTCAATTGTTTCTTCTTGTTTTTCATAGAGGGGCCACCTAGAGGGTCCTTCAAAACCTAGCTTCCTAAATCTATCTGCAGTTAAAATTTTCTTTTGAAGGGCTTCCCATAGAAACCTACCTGCCTTTGGAAGGCATGCTTTGTTCCTGCAAAGGTTCAGGGGAATATCTAAGGGATCCATGTTTGGATCCCTTACGATTGTCTGATAACCATTTTTTACTTTATAATTTCCATCATTTGATCTAGTACATATAAGTCTATCCTCCATGTTTTTGCAAGAAACACATATTTCATTAAGGATATCAATTAATTTTTGTTTTTCGAGTTGATCAATCTGAATATTATCCAATGCTTTCAATGATGTACCATCTTCTGGAGAGATATAATCCTTAACTCAGTCACCCCATAGATTTTTAAAAGAGTCTATAGTAAGATGGGATAGACCTAGGTTAATCATGGGGGTATAACTGCCCCATGAGTCCTCCCAAAAAAGAGCCTTGTCACCTTTTCCTATATCCCAAGTAAGGCTCTTGTTGATAATTTCTCTAGTAGCAATAATAAAGTTCCAAATATGGGATCCTTTGATATGGTTACGTGATCTAAATATATTTATTGGATCTACAAAAGGAATATATTTATTTAGAAGAATTGAGGCCCATTTTTTATTTCATTCTTGTACTAGTCTCCATATATTGACATTTATTTATGGGTAAAAGGATAAAGTTGTGTCACGTTTCAAGACAACTTATCAACACATCTGAATTTGAGTATTTCTAACTAAAATTTATGATCTAGCTAGATTCATTCTAGCTAAGTTAGATAAGTGCTTCAACTTTTCCAATTGGAAATATCTATTAAATGCATGTTTTATACCAATTACTAAAGAAATAAAATTATTTCAGAAAAGAGATGTTTCAATAACTGCTACCCTTTTTAATGATATTTTTATAAATATAAAAATACACTTTTTTAGAGCACAGAGTCAAGATTATCATCATATAATTTTTATAGTATTTTAATTAAATCTAATATATTATAATTTCAAAATACTACAAGTAGGTATTTTAACATTCGAGAATAAGATGCTTCAAAAATAGAAAAAATAGTAAAGCTTATCAAAAAAAATTGAAATTTTATATTTAACACAAGAGGAGAGAGTTCTCTTCAAGAATGTGTAATTTTTTTTTTGAATGGTGTAGATTTGATAGGGGAACTTTGGTGGGAGATTAAAATTGTCAATTTTAGGTATTTTCGACTTTGAGTAATTATAACGGAGAAAATATACATTGAAGACTAATTTTTTTTATTTTTTTTCTGCACTAGCTATACATTTCATCTATAACATATTTTGAAATCAAAGGAAAAAAAGATTATTTTCATATACTTTTTTGGTGGGAACAAGACCCTCATTTTTTAGCATTTTTCAACAAGTTAAAAATGGACTTCAAAAATTAGAAAACTATTTCAATTCTTGTTCAAAAAAAATTTAAAAAAATATAGGCATAAACTTCATCCACTTTTACACATTTCATTAGTTTACATCATCTCCAAATTCTAAACATAAATGCCATTTTTATGTTGTTAAAGTTAAAAATTTTGTGTGATGTTGACCTTTTCCTTTATAAAAGTGTGACACAGCTTTGTACTTTTGCCCTTATATATTGACATTTATTTTTAAAAATTGTATTAAAATAATATGACTAGTTAAATTATAGTAATAATACATTAAAATGTAAATTTAAAAGCTCAAATTTTCATCAATATCAATATAATATTGAAATCTCAAATATGTGACATATAACACATAATTTTTTTACCTTATATTGGAAGAACATGGGGAGCTTATATAAATTATTAAAGCACAATCATTGAATATAGGATAACATGCACAATTAATTTCAATGAAATTAATGATTAGATATGATGTATAAGAAAATAGGAAATATAGTTATAAATTCAAAAGCAAGTAGATAACTTCAAGGCTACAAGGAAAAATGGGTCATACTCAAATTAAGATTCCATCATAAAATTCTTTTGAATCAAATTGAATTTAGACAAGCATAAATTCAATAATTGACAAAACTACACCAAATTATGCTTGTTTTAATTTAAAAAAAATCCTCTAATTCATCTTATAAGGTGATGAACTTAATTTAGATGGAATCACATAAGACGAGAAGGATGTTTAAAGGAAACTTGATTATTTAAATAATAAAATATATTTATTACTTTCAAATTATGTCATTTTTAAATTCTAATAGTTTTTTTTTTTTTTGTAAAAGTCTATCACTACTTACAAAGATACTATTTTTGTTGATAAATAATAAGGTCACAAAAGAGGTCTTCACGCCTAAAATAAATAGTCATCAATAACATGTAAATAGAATTTGAATCTTGATGAAGGAAACAACAATTCAATCATAACAATATGGCAAATCAACTATTGAAAAGGTAACTTTGACATGAAGAATAAGTCCTATAATATTTTAAACAACTAAATGCAAAGCTTCATAATTGTTGATAAAAAATAAAATAATACATATAATTAGGTTGTCAGAATATTAAAAATAGAACTTGTATATTGCAGAGCTCACTAGAGGATATGAAGAGCTCATATAAGTATTAAAATTTGTAACTAATTAGAAAGGTAATAATTTTATTGATAAGCAATGAGGTCACAAAAGGGGTTCTCATCCCTAAAATAAATATTCAACAATAACATGTCAATAGGATTTGAACCATGATGATAAAAATAGCTAAACCACAATTTAATCATCACATTATGACAAACCTTTAACATTAATAGCTCCTATAATATTTTAAATAAATAAATAACATACCTTCATAATCGTCTATAAGAAAACAAAATCTTAAATATAATTACATCATGAGATTATGAAGATGGAATCTTCACATTCATAACTCTCTAGAGGATATAAAGAGTTTTTATAACAATTCTAGTCTATCACTAATTACAAATGTTATACTTTTATTAATAAAACAATGAGGTCACAAATGAGATCTTCATTACTAAAATAAAAAATCATTAACAAAACATCAATAGAATTTGAATCTTGACACCTAAAACAACAGAATCATAATTTAATTATCACACGATAAAATATTAATTACTTAAAAGATATTTTTGACATGAAGAATAACTCTTATAGTATTTTGAACTAAATAACATAACTTCATAATTGTCTATAAAAAGAAAAAACCACACATATAATTAAATTATGAAAATATGAAGATGAAATCTTCGTATTGTAGAGCTCAGTAGAGGGTATGAAGAACGAGTGTACGAACAACTTATTTAACAAATACGAAGTATTGGAGCACTCTACTACAACTCAGGGGCATGTAGAAAGCCTCAAAGCAGGACGAGCGAGAAGGTGAACACTCTTGGGCGTGCTGACTCTAAAGAGTTCCGTCATATCTAACACTCCATCCACGCTCCACTCAAAGCAATGAAGGAGCTGAGCCAGCATAAAATTCAGGGTTACATCAGCCATGGCTGACCCTGGGCTCATATCAAAATATTCTGTCTCTCACAACATCAACATTTTTACCCATAAATCTCTCCGGCCTGAATTCCAGAGGATCTTCCCACACAGATGGGTCTCTTCTGATAGCCCAAGCATTGACCATAAGCCTGCTCTTCACAGGAATGAAATACCCACCAATTGTACTATCTTGGGTCGATTCATGTGGAACCATCAAGGGTAATGCCGGATATAACCTCAGCGTCTCCTTCACCACACACTGCACGTACTCCATGCTTGCTAAATCACGCTCGTATATTGTCCTCTCTCTGCCTACAACTGAATCGATTTCCTCTTGCAGTTTCTTGGCCACACCAGGGGTTCTAAGAATCTCGCTTATTGCCCATTCTAATGTAGTAGACGTCATTTCAACTCCAGCCATGAACATATCCTGAAAACATTATATATCCTTGTTACATCGATTCAAAAAAAAAACCAGAACTACCAACAAATGTTAAAAAATGGTATTTGGGATTTGAATTATAAATAAGAAATGAATGAGATACATACAAAAACAATGGCTTAAATGCTTTCCTGTTTGACTGCCTTTCCATCAAGGCTTCCCACTTCTAAGAGCGCGTCAATGATGCCTTTAGTAGCTCCCTGCTCCTTGTGCAACTTCATCTTGAGCTGCTGTTGTTCCTCTATTATTCTTTTTATCCTTTGGGCAAGTAATTTGTGTACCTTTTTCATGTGCCGCTTCACGCCTTGCAAGTCTATCCAGTCTAAGAAAGGAATGAACTCCCCGATATTCACAATTCCTGCTACTCTTCCCGCCTCTACTGCAAGCTTCTTTATCTCTTCTCCACCACCACCAGCTTTACCATCACTCTCACTAGAAAGTTTATTGCCCGAAAGGATCCGCCACATCACGTCCTGGGAAAATGATGTGAACATGTTGGTCAGATTCACAGCCTTCCTCCCCTGCTCGGACATCTCCCACACTGAACGAACAGTGGAAAGCATTTGTTCCTCTCTTATACAACTGAATGACTCGATCCTTTTCGCACTCAGCAGTTCCACCACGCACAGCCTCCTCATGTGCCTCCAATAAGGCCCATAAGGGGAAAAAATCATATCATTGAAATTATATGCAAGGTATTTCACTGTAGCAGAAACAGATCAGCTTGCAAAAACCACATCGTGGGTTTTCAAGAACTCCTTTGCCATGGCAGAAGAAGAAACGATCACAGTAGGAACAGAACCCAATTTCAACATCATGATGGGCCCATATTTCTTACCAAGCTCACAAAGCTCACGATGAGGAAGGCCATGCAAACGGTCAAGGGGGCAATCTTTGTCCCAGAGCATTCTTGCTTTTCAGGGTAAATCTATGCAAAACCCAGAAGAAAAGCAAGAATGAACAGAGTGTAGCCGTTGCTGGAGCATAAGCACCGCCTCTAACTATATCTAATGCTTGAAAAGATTTAAGAAAGCCTACAGAAGCCATATTGAGCAGAGATGCATGAAACACTTAGGGCTCCAATTTATAGACTGGAGTTGGCATCTCTACTGCCTTGTTTTTGTACATGTAAAGACCATATTGTCAATAGCACGTTCTTTGAAGGTTTTAAGTCACAGGCACGTTCTTGAACGATTGCCTATGCAGCCAATTATTTCTAATTATTTCTATCTCATATGACGGTTTGTTGACATTTCTTAATTAGATTGAAAAATAATGGTTCTCTCGTTTTTAATTTAATTAATAAATGTAAACAAACGGGGTCATGCAAGTAGAAATAATTGGTTTCATAGACAGTCATTCTTGAACATTGTTTTGTTGCTTTTTTTAAATACATTTTTTTTCTTCGAGTTTGACTGACTTTTTTCTATTAAATAGAATTTATATTCAACGAAGTATTATCTAGTGGTTATTATGTTAAGTATTTTATTTGTAAAATATTTTGTTTGAACAGGTGACAAATTATATTCGTAATAATTTTGAAAGTCCTTAAAAGATTTTAACCATTTTGTTATTGACTGAATAATTTTATCATCAATAAAAAAAATTAATGGTAAGATATTCATAGACTTAAATATGATAAGGTAACAATATCTAGACATTTGTACATGAAAAGGAATTTGTTTTCTATTGTGGATTAATTCATATGCAATTTTGTAGTTGTCTTTATATTGTTTCAAAAATGACCAAGATATAGTATTTTCATCAAATTAATCACCACTAATATAGTTAAAGTTGAGTTTGATTGTTAAAATTAATATTTCTTCAACACATTTGAAATAAATATTTATTAAATATAATTGCAAAAATTAAATTTAATAGATCCTTATTGGAAATATAATATGCATAAGAATCTCTCGATGGAATCTCTCATTTTCTAATCCCCACTTCCTGATTTGAATTTCAGTCTCTCATGCATTACATTTTCCCCCTCCCTGGACATGTGGATTGGCCTTGGGCTATGAGGGAAGTCTCCATCTAAATTTCTACGACCTACTAAATGTCATGCGATGGAGACCTTGGTGGTTGCATCTCCTTCTTTGTTCAAGACTTCTAATGCCAATGTCTTCTCACCTTCACAAGATTTTGGTGTTTAAAGTCAATCTCTCTTTCTTCTACCACTTCTTAGTCTATGCAATGAGGATGTGTCTCTACTACTGTATCTTCTAATGCTCCTATCGGTGGAGGAAATTTTTCACATAATGCCTCTTTTATGGATCTCTTGTGCAGTGCTACTGTAAATGTTCCTAACTACAAATGTATCCCTTGTGCTAGATTGAGGCCAAGAAGTGGTCGGTATTGTATCTTTTACTTTAAAATTGAGGGCATCTATGCACATGTCACATGTGATCTATGAATTCCATTACCCTATCCTTCGATATAAATAAAATGTGAGAAACAACTAAGCCTTTTCCTTTGCATATATTATTCTCTTTCAATACACTCCATTGTATGGGCATGGCTAGTCAGAACAATAAGTTTGTGTTTAGGAGTTTATGCGTTATTAGAAATGGTTGCACGCAAGCACAAGAGAAGCTACTCATTAGCTCTAAGAAATTTCATGGTCGATCAATATTTAACATGTGTCATATCCTTAAAGGTTTGTAGGTGAAATCATTACTATCAATTAAAACCTTGTCTTTGGCTTGCAATCCTCAACTTTCTATTCAATTCAACATGTGTACAAATTTGACCTTGTATATAGGATGTGGACATCCAACAAAGTAGAGAAAAAGGGATATTTTGGTTACATGTAGTTACACGTGCTTTGGTAGAGATGTGAAAGCATATATTAGACACATGAACATATCAAGGTTTTTGTTTTAGTGTCATAAAGGGTCATTCATGTTATATCATTTACCGGTGGATGATATATGGCCAATGGTTAATTGTGATGAATTATATGAAATATGGCTAATGACCAATTATAGTGTTAGAAATTGTGCACCCCAACAATTTAACATTAGATGACATCTCCCCTTTTTATCATTATATCAAAATATTTTTACTGCAAAATACTAATACCAAAATATCTCCTAGCTAAACAAATCTGGATGGTCCTTAGTATCTAAGTAAATTTTTCCTAATGAGAGTACTATGTATCAATATATGCATGACATTCTAGCATTCCAAAACTTCATATCAATTGAAGAGGTCATTAGGACATTACATTCTAAGGATTTATTCAAGCATAAAAATCCTGAATAATAGTCATGATTCAACAAAAAAATATAAAAATTTACAATTTACTATTTAGAAAATGGTGATTTGTCTTTCTCTCAATCTCTTGCACTTTCCCACTCACACTCTCACATTGAAAATTTTAAGACTTTCTTAAAGAAGTTATTTGTTGATGAAGCAATGCCTATGTATTGGTACCTTGCATGTTGCATTCCTTTTTGGTGAGAAAAATAGAAATGTTGTAGCTTTGGAATCCTCTTTGAAGGTCTCTTGCAACTTCAAATGAAATTTGTCTATTTTTTATCTGCTTCTCATTACATACAAATTTTCTATGCTAGGAGGTAGAGGTATCTATTTTTAGTATAGTGTCTTTTATTTATTTTGTATATATTTTATATTTCATCTTGTGTATCATATATCATTTTTTATTATCTTTATCAATCATTTCATAACCTTGGATATTTTTGAAGGTCAAAATAAAAAAATAGGTTTCAACAAACACAAGCCCCTAAAAAACAAACCCAAAATTTCTCATATTTTACATTTTGGTAAAACTAATGTTCTGAAATTAAACTTTATTTTATTGCAAAAGAACTATAATTTTTTTGACAAATCTCTTCTTTCTTTTGTACCTAAAGTACAACTAGATTGAGTGTACTAAAAAATATTCTGAGGTTTATGACCTAAGATTTTTATCCTAGTAACATAGAAAGGATAACTACTCAGAACAATAATATATCATTATCAAAATATTTTCACATGACTATCAAGATTAGACCAAAAAAATCATAAGAATGATAGTCCACTAGCATGCCTAATATTACAAATTATCCTTATCATTATATTAATGTTTATCCAATGGTACTATCACTCATTGAACGCCTATTATGGATTCCATCCCTAGTATAATGATTATCTATAGGAAAATATATAGAACTGTAGAATGGGCCAAATAATTGAAAGGGGGGTGAATGAGTTATTCATAAACAAATTCTTAAAAAATTTCCAAATGGGTAAACTCATAAACCATTCAAAACAGATATAGACATGTTAACTTTTATTCTACTAGTACGCACTTAAAACATTATGAAACTTAAAATAGATATAACCATGAAAACACAAAACCATCAACATAATAAACACCAGAATTTATGTGGAAATCCAAATAGGGAAAAACCATAGAGAAGATAATTCTCATGAAATAAACACTAATTAAGGTGATACTGGTTAAGCTGATTTTTTATAAAGGCTCACTGTCGGTATGCTCACTGTGTGTTGGCTTACTGTTAGTCAAGCTTACTACCCTGAAATATGAATATGGTGATATCTCTATTTGAGCATTAATGTATTGTCATTAGTATCAATAAGTTATTTAGATGGTAAAAGATGATATAAAAAGACAACAAGTCAGTCAGTCAAGTAGACAAAGCCTTTACACCGAGAAAAGACAAGGCAGAACTTCATGTTAACCAAATACAGGTTTGACTGAGCATACCTACTGAGTGTCGAGAATTTACCGAGCACCAAGCTAGTGAACACCGATCATTCATACACACTGAGCATCATTAATTTACCAAATAGTGAATGCAATGTTTACCGAGTTATCCAGGAAGTGGCATAGTAATCACGAATGGTAGATATATCTATGCAAATGGTTTACACCGATCATATAAATGGTTTACCAAGATCGACACATATTTATTATGGATGTAATCATTAACTTTTGTGATGATTCCTATGTAATGGTAGATCTAGGTTATTTTTGTATAGCGTTGATAAGATAGGTTTTTCTAAGATATTTTAACCCTAATTAGGTCAAGATTGTTTGATATATAATTGTAAAAGATGTCAAGATCATATATCATGAAGCAATAGCTACACAAAGGACATTAGGAGATTAGACATAGGGTTTTATGATAGAAGGTTTATGAGAGGCAGAATCATTTTATCAAAACACATACAAGGCTACTGAGCAGGACAAAATGACTTATACATCACATTGAGGTGATATCTATTTGTTATTTCACAAGATCTTAATCAGACAAGTGTTAGTTGTCATTTTACAGATACATTATTATTATCAATTTAAAAATTGTAGCTATTAGCACCTACAAATTTTCATGGCCCTCCCATTTTTCTTTCGGTCTCTGCAGCTTGTTTTTCCCTATTTTCTAGCTAAAACCCTTGTTTGAAATTCAAAATCTAGCCGTTGTGTAGAAAAACCCTAATTACCCTTGGCCCTGTTCTAATTTCATGTTACTTTTCAGGCCACTTAAAATTTTATAAAGGCATGTGCATAAAATTTTATTCCCTAGCGGCCTTTATTTTCCTAAGTTTTCATGCGCCTTGCGAGGCATATTCCTAAGTCTTTTGGCATTAATTTTCCCTAAGTCAATGCCTTAATTTTTCCTATGTCCCAACTTAGTCTTTCCTAGGCCCGTCTCTCTGACAACATTCTCAATCCGACGGTTGTCATAAAGGTGCAAGAGATTTGTCAGAGCTTTATGGTTTTACGATAACTGTTGATTCTACTTTGTGACGTAATCGTTTCTTTTAGTGGGTCCACTGCTACATGTGCATGATATGGAAAGCTGTGATTGGTCCATAGGTGAATGACTAGATATGCTGTCAGTGGGACCTAGTTTTTGGCATGTCAGAGGGACCTGACCTTGTCAGTCAATCGACGAACGGCGTAAGTTCTTATCAAATTTGTCAAAGGCTTGAGATTATGCGCCGGCCATTGATTTCATTTCCTGTCAGAGAGTTGTTAGGCCAGGGTAAGATTCTTGATCTAATGGTGCACATGTAATCTGATGGAATCTTGACTGCCTTTGCGATCTTCAGACGGTCGTTGATCTTTCTGATGCGAGATCGGTAGGTTTTTGAGTGCTTTTGGTAGTAAGGATAAAAATGTAGCGGCACTGATAAATTCCTATCTTGTTCACGTGTTTCCATGATATTTTGGTGAAATTTCTAAAGAGTCGGTGGTTTGGCGGATGGTGTTCGTGGAATCGCTAAATTTTCTAGCGGTGCTCTTAAAGTTCTCGCGAATGGGTGAAGGGTTTCTTTGGTCTCATGTTCACCAAATTGATAGAAGGTTAAGGTTAGCAGGGGACAGTGGGACTAATTTCCATGTGTCATTATGGTGTCATGTTCTTATTGGATGAGTTGGAGGATAATGAGGAATACTGCAGAGTAGGGCCGCTGTCAGAAGGGTCAGTGATGGGGACAAAATCCACGGTCAGCGTAAGTTCTCATGGAAGGTGTCAGAGCCATGAGATCTTACGCCTGCCATCCATTTTCAAAAGGCTCAGGCATGTGGGTCCTATGTCAGAGATGATCGAGCATGAGCAGCAAGTAACATGTTGAAAAGTGTCATAAGGCGGGCCTAGGTGGGGTCTAGGAGTCTAGCAGTTTTGACAAAATTCTTAGTGGCTCCAACAATTTTCAAAGTTGTTCACTCATTTGTGAGGAAAAGTAGCAGAGTTTTGAAAGGTTTGGCAATTCAGTGAAGGAAGGCTGCGTGGTTGCTAGAAGTTTTAGCGATGACTTAAAATGTCCTGTGAACTGGCGAAATCATTTTCTCGCCAATTCACCAAATAGAAACTAAGGTTAAATGTTTCCCTTTGTTCTCTAGGTCGCAAGGTTGAGGCCAGGTTAAGTTTTTCATCACGTGAACAAAGATTTGCCTTGTCGTGTGGTCATCGGAGGTAAACCCAGGGTATCTGGTTGAGTTAAGGACATAAACCCGAGAAATAAAGAGACTTGACAGTCACGATACAAAGATAGCTCAGATTTAAATATCAACCACCAATTTGTTGCTAGCACTTGGAAATAGCTGTTGAAATTCAAATTCAAATTTGTGGAGGGTTTCTCAGTGATAAAAAGGACCAGAATTAATGGCTTTTGCGGTAGGATTTGATGAAGTTGTTGTGCCGACTGCTGCAAGGTGGTCTAGAGGGTTTGATGATTGTTTGTAGATGCTTGTACCATCATGGAATGGACATGGGTAAAGCTTGAAGTGCGTTGCAGGTGTACAAATAGACTAAAAAGGTGTGGTGTTTGCGTGATCTTCAGTACAAATCAGAGGATTTTCATTGATGAAGATCAATTTTGGGTTTGTTTGTCCAGGTTGCTTGGTTTTCTCCCCTGGAATTTATTGCTAATTGATATTGGTTGATTTAGTGGGTGAAACCCTAACCCTAGCTATCCAAAGCTTGTTGCATCCTAACCTGTTTGGGATTCCAAGATAGCTAGTGGTATAAGTAGTAAAAGTCCTAATTTTATAATGGTTCTGAAACTTTTTGGGTCTCCTAGCTTTCTGGTTTTCCCATCCTTTTGGTTCCTAGTTCCAGTCTTTGGCAATCCAAGGGATTCTATTCTCTGGTTCCATATTCTTGATGGTTGAATGTTGATAATACAAACTTTGCAGAGTAGATTGTTGATCCTATGATCTTGAGTAAAGAGTTTATTTGTATGTATTGATACCCTTCCATGAAATACAATACAATTTCTACCTTGGTTCTTTTATTGTCTCTTTGCTTTATGTTTATTCTTGTATGTCTCTATTTGTAAGGCAGCTATCTAATTGTTGCATGAGTTTCTTTCAAGGAAAGAATGAAATCCTTATGTGCAATTTCAGAGAATAGATACATCTATGGAAGATCTTGATGGTAGAAAACCTAGATTGAGAAGATAGTTTGTAAGGCATTCTATCCAAATTGTATGTGGTTTGTAAGGCATATCACTGTATTTCCTAGGAATTCCTCTATTGATTTATGCTAGACTCTTTGCCCAAAGGATTAGGCACTGATCTGATCTCTGTCAATCAAACACCTTTCAGTCATCAAACACAAAATTCATCATTATCAATACCATTTCATTTCATGTTCATGTACCTAAAAAATAGGACTGTCCCTGATGTTTTGCAGTCCATAGTTACTGATTCCTTGAAGAGTGAATCAAAGGTTAGCCTTCCTTGAGTTTTACTCTTAAAAAGAAGAAGAAATTATCACCCTTATGCTATTTTTCATGTTATCATACCAGAAGTTTCATTAGTCATATCCTACAATAGGTTGTTCTCAGTTGTCTTCAGGATTATCTTCCATAAAAGCACATCTAATAAACTCATTAGCATGACAATGAAGACCTAATTCACCATTCTAGAGTTTACTTGAAGGATAGTAACCTATTTGTAGGCAATACTTGCCTGAGTCCTATGGAGCTCAAAGAAAAAGGAGGATCTTATCCAATCCTCATCAATTAGGCTTTTCTTGCAAACTTGGAAACCTTTTTACGGAGAATCAAGTCAATGTCCTTTCCAAGTTTGACCTACAAGAAAAATCCCTAACAGACTGGCGACTCTGTTGAGGAGTTGTAAGAAATATTTTGCTAAGGTGGAGGGTTTAGTTGAGCTAGGGCTCCTACCCTATACAAACCAGATGGTTACCATTGGTGCCTATATTTTAAAGAAGAACTCCCAAATTTTGGGTGGTGAATCTAATAATCTCTGCTGCAGTACTAGTCAGGAATCATTCACAAGATGAATTATAGAGGTACTAGGTCTCAGAGAAATAAGCTTCCTGAGGACAGATTGGGAGAAGGTTTTCCAAGTACTTCTAGGCTTAGTTAGACAAAGAGAGGAAGAAGAAATAGAAGTATGTTTCATGTTCAGGAACATAGAGAAGATGCTAGGCAAGAGGAACAAATCCAGTCTATGTAAATGAATCAAGAAAGAAATACTTTTGAATATGAGGAGGCTGTTGATTTGGGTCTGAACCAATATGAAGACGAGGTTCAAGTAGGAGATGTTGAATCTGAAACTACTCTCCCTAAGTCAGAAGAAATTTTTGAAGAGGTCTATGAGTTGGAGAGGAGAGTCCAAGAATAGATCCATTTAAGACAAAAAAGAGACAAGGAAAAAGAGTAAAAGATTAGACATGCTATGATTAGAGCTAAGCAATTGAAGAGACAATTATTGGATCTTGAGGCCATGAATTAGGATCATGTGATAGAACAAGTAGAAGATCAGCCTATTGTCCATAAGACCTATGAGACAAGAGATCCTAGGGACAAAGGTAAACAAAAGGCTGTGGGAGTTTCAATAAATGAAACAAATCATGCAAAGATGTCCATGGATCAAGCAGCAAGATTAGAGGTTGACTTGGAAGAAGCAAAAAGAAAAAAAGAATTGTTGGCCAAAGAGTTAGAAAAGGTAGAGCTTGAAGCCACTGCTACGGAAATGAAGAGAAAGATTGACTTCCTTAGGCAATCTTCTAGGCATGCTAATACCCTTTCCACTTCTCAAGCACAAGGAGCAAATGTGTTGAATACTGCTACAACTTTAGGTATGCCTAAGACTCCTAATATTTCTAATACTCAAACATCTGCATCTTTAGGTGGTGGTCCATCTCAAGTAGGTCCCATTCATGAGAGACACAAGCAATTGGTTTTTATTGGAATTCCTGGTTATCCAAATCCCATCCCTGATGAAATTAGGAAGAAGCTCCCAAAATTCACTGGAAGCAATGCATTTACTTGTGAAGAGCATTTGAAAAGTTTCATTGATGTGATAGATGACTACAATATTGAGCCTGATGATGTGATCATGAAGTTTTTTGTTCAATCTCTGACTGAAGATGCCAAAGATTGTTTTAGAAATTTGCCTCATGCTAGCATATGTTCATGGAATCAGTTTAGGCATTCTTTCAAGGAATAGTATGGTGATAAAACCAATGAAGGCTTCATTTTTAATGAGTTTAACAACATTAAGAAAAAATCAAATGAGGGTGTTGTTGAGTTCAACGTTAGATTTTAGAAAGCCATGCATAAATTGTTGCAAGTTATCAGATTGGATGACAGGGTGTGTCTTGTTACATACATAAATGCTTTTGATTCAAAGATGGGTTATCTTTTGAGGGATAAGAATCCTAGGAATCTTGCAGAGGCTTATAAATCAGCTATTAATATAGAGAGCAATACAAGGATATCAAGGAAATTGGGAAGGAGAGAAGATTGTCAGCTATCAGTCTCAAACAGAAGAGAGCCAGGGAAACCTGATGCAAAGCCAAAAGATGATGATAGTTTGAAGAAAATATTGAAAGCAATAAAGGATTTAAAGCCTAGTGAAGTAAGAAATAGTAGAGTGCAAGGAAATGACAGGCCATCTTTCAATAACTTTAATAAGTTGCCAAGAATGCAGAACTATCCCTATAATACTCAATGGAAGGATGGAAAGCCTGTGCTTCCTAAAAGAAAGGATAAACCAAATGACAAGACCCCTGACCCTTTGCACAGAAATACAATGAATATGAATGATGATGTTCCATGGTGTATTGTTTGCCAATCACCTCATGATCCCTATTACTATGCTATTGCTCAAAGTGTTTCTGTAGATGGAGATCAAGGCAACAACAATGATGATACTTATGATGATCAAGGGTGTGCTATGACTTCTTCATACATGTATGATGAGTTAGATTCTGCAGATGAAGATGAAAACCAAGATGTTGGCAGTTCCCAAATTAGACATGAGGTTTACCATTAGCAAATGTTTTCTGATGAAGAAGATAATCACCTTGATGTAGTTCAGTGCAATACTTTGAGAAGTGATGTGTCAGTTATGTTGAGAAGACCTTCTGATGAATAAATTGCACAAATCATGACAGACATGTTGTCTCAAGTTAAAAGAAACTATAATTTGAGAAATAGGGTGGTAGGTTGTCCAAGTGGTAGGCCTACTGGAATTTTCATCAAGAAAATAGTAAGGGATGAAAAGCAAGCCCAAAAAAAGGAAAAGGTTACTGACACTGCTGACAAAACCAAGTTGAAGAAAAATATCAATTTCACAAAGCCAATTGTGGCTTACAAGATAAAAGCTAAACCTCTTGTGGATGTTGTTTCTCCTTTGCAAGAGAAAGAAAAGGGTCAGAGAAAAGATAATCCCAATGTGGTTACACATGAAGAAGATAAAGAGATCACTGCCATTGGGAATGATGTAGTTGACCCAAGTATGTTCCCATTGGCATGAGCAAATTGTTGTTACAAATCATTGTCAAGGTCCCCTTATTAGAAATGATGAGGATAGAGAAGCATAAAGTTAAGGCTTTGAGTTGGGTAAAAGGAGCCTTTTCTTCTGATACCCAAAGTTCCACCAAGGCTAATGAAATAGCTATAGGAGGTGATTCAATTGAGAACTAGTGTGGGGAGATCATCTCTAAGATCCCTCAGATTTATTTGGATGCTAATGTTGCAAATGTTGTGTTAGGAATAGTTGATCCTTTCTTTTTGTCCTTAATAGTGAATGGAAAGTTGTTAAGAAATTGCATGGTTGATTCAGGAGCCTCTAATACAGTTATGCTTGCAGAAATAATGAGATCCTTGGGTTTGAAAGTGGATACACCTCATGGTAGATGTCAGGCTATGGATTCAAGAGAGGTCCCTATTATTGGTACTATAAAAGCACTTCCTTATAGGTTGACAGCTTTCCCTGACAAGTTGCTAACAATGAGTGTTCTAGTGGTAGATATTCCCCCTCATTATGGGATGTTGTTGTCAAGGAAGTGGAGTGCTCAGATGGGAGGTAGTATCCAATGTGATATGTCCTTTGCAACTTTCAATATTGATGGTGACAATGTGAAAGTATCTAGAGAAGGTAGAACTCCACATATGATTGAAATAAATGATGATCATTTAAATTGTTGTGTGGATGTTGACATGGAGAATTTCAAGTTAGAGGAAATTGTCCCACTAGTGGAAGAGATTGATCCACTAGTTGCAGAATTAGAGAAACAACAAGATGGACTATGGTAGATGTATTTTGATGGAGCATGCTCAAAAGAAGGCTCAGGAGCTGGGGTCTTATTCATATCTCCATCGGGTACTACTTTTAAGTATTCATTCTCATTAACTTTTCAATGCACAAACAATACTGTTGAATATGAAGCATTGTCTTTGGGATTGAATATTGCTATCAAGCATGGGATAAAATGTTTAAAGGTTTTTGGTGATTCTGAGCTTGTGGTAGCACAAGTTTGATCCAAATATGCTGTCAAGAATGATAGATTGAAATTTTATAAACATGTGATATGGGATCAGATTGAAATGTTTGATGCTTTCAATATATGTTGGGTAGAAAGATCAAATAACATAATGGCTGATTTTTTGGCCAATGTTGCTCTTAAAAGGGATGATTCAACTTTGTTTGGAGTGTCAATTCTTGAAGTAAAAAGTAGACCAGTTGTTGCAGACAGCATTTACAATTAGCAAGTTTTTGAGGATGATCATGACATCCTGAGATTTATTCAATGTCTTGACATATATGATTATAGACTGCAACACTTTGGTTGAGGAAATTGAAGGCAAGGGTATGATCATGGGAAGTGAACTGATCCAATTGAATTCAAATAGTATCCCTAAGGGCTTAACTAAGATAAAAGCATTGTATAGCAGCCAAAATGATCATATGTCAAAAATAAGTAATGCTAATGTAGAAGATCTAGAGGAAGTGAATTTGGGATCGCATAATGCTCCTCAAATGGTCTATATTGGAAAAGGATTAACCTCTCAATTGAAAGATAATTTGATAAAGTTGTTGAGAAGGTACAAGCATGTGTTTGCATGGTCCTATGATGATCTAAAAGCCTATAGAGAGGACCTTTTCCAACATGAAATCCCATTAAAGCAAGATGTCAAACCATTCAGACAAAATAAAAGGCCCATTAACCCATTGTTGGCTCCTAAGATGCAACAGGAGCTAGTCAAGTTGAGTGATGCAGGAATAATTCAACCTATAAGGCATTCAACTTGGGTGTCTAATTTAGTCCTAGTTAGAAAGAAGAATGGTGACATTAGGTTGTGTGTGGACTTCAAGAATTTCAATGTTGCATAATTGAAGGATAATTATTCACTGCCTAACATGGAGACAATGTTGCACAAGGTCACTGATTGTGAGTTATTGTCTATGATGGATGGCTTCTCTGGATATAACTAGGCGTTGGTGAAAGAATCTGAACAATTTAAAACTGCATTCACAACACCTTGGGGAACATATGTGTATGTCATAATGTCGTTTGGTCTCAGAAATGTTGGAGCAACTTTTCAAAGAGCCATGGATGTTGCTTTCAAAGAGTACATAGACTTTTTTATGGTTGTATATCAGGATGACCTAACTTATTATTCCAAGAAGGCTCATGATCATTGTTCACACCTAGAAAAGATTTTTGTCAAAGCTCTGGAGTATGGTGTGTCCCCAAATCCTTAAAAATGTAATTTTGCAGTCAAAGAGGGAAAGCTTCTAGGACACATTGTATCAAAAGATGGAATAAGAATTGATCCAGAGAGAGTTGAAGCAATCAGGAAGGTGTCTACACCAAAAAATCTCAAGGGGGTGCAGTCCTTTCTAGGGAAGATCAATTTTGTTAGGAGATTCATTGCAAATTTTCCTAAAATTGTCAAGCCTATAGTAAAGTTGTTAAAAAAGGATGTGAATTTTCAATGGACTGTAGAGGCTCAGGCTGCATTTGAGAAAATTAAAGATGTGGTCCAACAGGCACCTGTGCTTAGATCTCCTGACTATACCAAGCCTTTCTCATTGTTCTCTTTTGCATCATTTCACACCATTGTTGGTGTTCTATTGCAAAAGGACAATGAAGGTTTTAAGCATCCAATTGCATTTTTTAGCAAATCCTTGTAGGCTGCTGAGTTGAATTATGAGATCATGGAGAAGCAGGCATATGCATTGGTAAAAGAAGTCAAATATTTTAGGCCTTATCTAGTGTGTGAAAAGGTTGTTGCATATGTCCCACATTCAGTAGTAAAGGATGTTCTTACTCAATCTGAAGCAACTAGTAAGAGATGCAAGTGGATTACTAGAATTCAAGAATTCAATTTAGAAATCCATATTACTAAGTTGGTAAGAGGACAAGGTCTAGCAAAATTGATGACTGAAGAAAATATGGACTTAGTCCAAGTAAATAATGAAGGAACTCCAGATATGACAATCACAAGTATTGAATTGCAACCAGAATATGTTGATATTGTCTATTTCATAAAGAATGCTAGATGCCTAGACTATATGATAGATAATCAAAAGAAGTCCTTGAAACTGCAAGCTCAAAAGTATACATTTATACAAGGGGACTTATATTGGAAGAATAGAGATGGAGTCTTGTTGTTTTGTCTTGACAAATATCAGGGAGAGAAGGTTTTAAATGAAATGCATGCTGGTGTTTGTGGAGGTTATTTTTCAGCAAGGACTACTACTCATAAGGTTTTAAGGGCAGGATATTATTGGCCTACAGTGTTTAAGGATTCATTTTAGTATGTTAGGAAATGTGAAGCTTGCTGGAGGTTTTCTTCAAAATTAAAGTACTCATGAGCATTGTCATTAAACCCAATAGTTGCCGAAGCACCATTTGCCATGTAGGGCTTGGATTTCATAGGTGAGTTTGCTGAGAAATCTAGTGGATGGCATAGTTATATACTTGTTGCAACTGACTATTTCACAAATTGGATAGAGGCTATTCCTACAAAGAGGGAAACAAGTAAAGTGGTGATTGATTTCTTACTTGATAATATTTTGATCAGATTTGGTGTTCCTGTGAAGTTGATTATAGATAATGCAATGTGTTTCAGATCAGATGAGTTTAAGGAGTTTTTCAATGATAATGGAATCATGACTTCCTATTCATCTCCTTATCATCCTCAGGCAAATGGATAGGCTAAGTCTAGCAATAAAAGCATCCTGACAAATTTAAAGAAGACACTTGAAAAGAATAAGAGAGCTTGGCATTCCAAGTTGAGATTGGCTTTATGGGTAGATAGGATTACAGTGAAAAGAGCCACTGGGAAGTCTCCCTTTGAGCTTGTGTATGGTTTTCAATTAATGCTACCTATAAATAATCTAATTCTAGTTTCTCAGTTTATTCAGGATGAGGATTTGGAGGTCACAGAGCCAATGCAGAATAGAATTATGCAACTGACTAAGTTAGATGAATAGAGAAAAGAGAGTCAAAAGAATAATATCAAGTTGCAATAGAAGGTGAAGTACTTATTTGACAAAAGAAAAACTACCAAAAAATTTGAGGTTGATGATTTGGTACTTCAATGGAATGTGAGGGTAGAAGATAAAGGGAAGCATAAGAAATTTGAATCACTATGGCTTGGTCCTTTTGTGATTCATGATAGTTTTGGGAAGGATTCCTACTTGCTGAAAAATATGGATGGTGAAGTCTTTGAGTTGCTAGTGCTTGGGAAATTCTTGAAGCCCTTCTTCAGTTAAGTTTTTGATTATCATGCATGTGTAAATACTTTGTAAATTTCTGTGTAGGTTTGTTTCCTTTCAGGTTGTGTGTTTCTTTCCCTATCTTAGGTTAGCGGTTTTTGGTCTACATCCCAGAGTCCTATGGTTCTTATTAAAACTTGCATTTCAATATCCTCAGATAGAGCCACTGTTGGCACCTGCAAATTTTCATGGCCCTCCCATTTTTCTTCCAGTCTCTGCAGCTTGTTTTCCCTATTTTTTGGCTAAAACCCTTATTTGAAATACAAATTCTAGCCATTGTGTTCAAAAACCCTAATTATCCTTGGCCCTATTCTAATTTCATGTTACTTTTTGGGCCACTTAAAATTTTATAAAGGCACGTGCATACAATTTTATTCCCTAGCGGCCTTTATTTTCCTAAGTTTTCATGCGCCCTGCAAGGCATATTCCTAAGTCTTTTGGCATTAATTTTCCCTAAGTCAACACCTTAATTTAACCTATGTCCTAGCTTAGTCTTTCCTGCACCCATCTCTCTGACAACATTCTCAATCCGATGGTTGTCATAAAGGCGCAAGAGATTTGTCAGAGCTTTGCGGTTTTGTGATAACCGTTGATTCTACTTCGTGATGTAATCATTTCATTCAGCAGGTCCACTGCTACATGTGCGTGATATGGCAAGCTGTGATTGGTCCATGGGTGAATGACTAGATATGTTGTTAGTGGGACCTAGTTTTTGGCATGTCAAAGGGACCTGACCTTGTCAGTTAATCGATGAATGGTGTAAGTTCTTATCGAATTTGTCAAAGGCTTGAGATTATGCATCGTCCGTTGATTTCATTTCTTGTTAGAGAGTTGTCAGGCCAGGGTAAGATTCTTGATCTAATGGTGAGCATGTAATCTGATGGAATCTTGACTGCCTTTGTGATCTTCAGACGGCTGTTGATCTTCTTGATGCGGGCCTGGTAGGTTTCTCAATTCTTTTGGTCGTAAGGATAAAAATGTAGTGGTGCTGATAAATTCCTGTCTTGTTCACATGTTTGCATGATATTTTGGTGAAATGTCTAAAGACTCAACAGTTTCACGAATGGTGTTTGCAAAATCACTAAATTTTCTAGCGGTGCTCTCAAAGTTCTCACGAATGGGCGAAGGATTTCTTTGGTCGCGTGTTCACCAAATTGATAGAAGGTTAAGGTTAGCCGGGGATAGTGGGACCTATTGCCATGTGTCGCTGTGGTGTCATGTTCTTATTTGATGAGCTAGAGGATGAAAAGGAATACTGTAGAGTGGGGCCATTGTCAAAAGGGTCAGTGATGGGGACAAAATTCACGGTCAGCATAAGTTCTCATGGAAGGTGTCAGAGCCATGCGATCTTATGCCCGCCGTCCATTTTCAAAAGGCTCAGGTATGTGGGTCCTGTGTCAGAGATGATCAAGCATGAGCAGCAAGTAACATGGTGACAAGTGTCATAAGGTAGGCCCAGGTGGGGTCTAGGAGTCTAGTGGTTTTGACAAAATTCTTAGCGGCTCTGACAAGTTTCAAAGTTGTTCGCTGATTCAAGAGGAAAAGTAGCAGAGTTTTGAAAGGTTTGGTGATTCAGTGAAGGAAGGCCGCGTGGTCACTAGAAGTTTTAGCGATGACTTAAAATGTCCTCTAAACTAGCGAAATCCTTTTGTCGCTAGTTCGCCAAATAGAAACCAAGGTTAAATGTTTCCCTTTGTTCGCTAGGTCAAAAGGTTGAGGCCGGGTTAAGTTTTTCATCACAAAAATAAAGATTTGCCTTGTCACGTGGTCGCTAGAGGTAAACTCGGAGTATCTAGTTGAGTTAAGCACATAAACCCGAGAAATAAAGAGATTTCAGGATCATGATATAAAGATATCTCAGATTGAAATATCAACCACCAAAATAGCCATTGAAATTCAAATTCAAATTTGCGGAGGGTTTCTCAGCGACAAAAAGGACCAGAATTAATGGCTTTTGCGGTAGGATTTGATGAAGTTGTTGTGCCAACTGCTACAGGGTGGTCCAGAGGGTTTGATGATTGTTTGCAGATGCCTATACCATCATGGAATGGACATGGGTAAAGCTTGAAGTGTGTTGCAGGTGTACAAATAGATTGAAAAGGTGTGGTGTTTACGTCATCTTTGGTACAAATCAGAGGATTTTCATTGATGAAGATCAATTTTGGGTCTGTTTGTCCAGGTTGCTTGGTTTTCTCCCCTGGAATTTATTGTTGATTGAGTGGGTGAAAGCCTAACCCTAGCTATCTGATGCAGGAGCATCCTGGGTGTAAGAGCAATCTTGCATCACCCAAAAATATTTGTTTTTGCTTTTCAATAAGGGCTATCTTGTGCAGAGCTGCTATTTCTAGAAACTTTCTATTTTTAGTAAGTTGGTCATACGATCTCGGAATGTTCTGATTTCACATGTGGAGGTTCATCTCTGTCATATCAGCCTGCCAGTAAAGTTTCATGGCTAGATCAAGTCTGGTTTTGAAGATATTGAAAATTTTTAGTTTTGGAAACAGGGTGCAGAAACTTTGAACTCAGTTTTGAAGGCTTTAGAGGCCCCGGATGAGGTCGAATTTTGGGCTAAATGAAGCTTTCTTGATTCAGACATTGTAGAGCTCCTCGCGCCCTTTCGGAAATGGGGTTACAATAGTCAATCGGGTCAACTGGTGATGACTTATGGTCTTCGGAAGTTGGGTCACCTGAAATGGCAGAAAATGATTTTTCTTCAAAATTTTTGTTCGGGTTTCAAAATTTATTTTGAGCTGACTTTGATGTAATAAATTGAAAAATAAAATAATTCTAAGTTTGGTCGGCCCTATGGGCTAAATTTCTGGAACCTTCCCAGGCGGTGGAAAATTGCCTATATAAGGAAGGTTGTATTATTGTCTTAGGCAGTTCAGAATAGTTCTGGGTAATAGTTCAAAGCTTTGTCCTACAGAATATTGTAAGGGAATGCCCATGTGGCTTTGCATATTGTAATTCTGAAAGTTTGTAATTCCACATTTGTGGAGATAATAAGAAGCCAATTTTCTGTTCTTGCATATTGTTGTTGTTGTTTCTCTATTTCTCTTATGTGGTTGTGGTATTAAGGGGAGCACCCTTCATCACTATCTGAAGCTTGTTGCATCCTAACCTATTTGGGATTCCAAGATAGCTAGTGGTATAAGTAGTAAAAGTCCTAATTTTGTAATGGTTTCAAAACTTTTTGGGTTTCTTAGCTTTCTAGTTTTCCCATCCTTTTGGTTCCTGGTTCCCATCTTTGGCAATCCAAGGGATTCTATTCTTCGGTTCCATATTCTTGATGGTTGAATGCTGATAATACAAACTTTGCAGAGCAGATTGTTGATCCTATGATCTTGAGTAAAGAGTTTATTTGTATGTATTGATACCCTTCCATGAAATACAATACCATTTCTACCTTGGTTCTGTTATTGTCTCTTTGCTTTGTGTTTATTCTTGTATGTCTTCATTTGTAAGGCATTTGGAACATACTAGTTGTAAGGTAGCTATCTAATTGTTGCATGAGTTTCTTTCAAGGAAAGAATTAAATCCTTATGTGCAATTTCAGAGAATAGATACATCTGTGGAAGATCTTGATGGTAGCAAACCTAGATTGAGAAGATAGTTTGTAAGGCATTCTATCCAAATTGTATATGGTTTGTAAGGCATATCACTATATTTCCTAGGAATTCCTGTATTGATTTATGTTAGACTCTTTGCCCAAAGGATTAGGCACTGATCTGATCTTTGTCAATTAAACACCTTTCAGTCATCAAACACAAAATTCATCATTATCAATACCATTTCATTTCATGTTCATGTACCTAAAAAATAGGACTGTCCCTGATGTTTTACAGTCCATAGTTGCTGATTCCTTGAAGAGTGAATCAAAGGTTAGCCTTCTGTGAGTTTTACTCATAAAAAGAAGGACTCATCACCCTTATGCCATTGTTCATGTTATCATACCAAGAGTTTCATTAGTCATATCTTGCAATAGGTTGTTCTCAGTTATCTTCAGGATTATCTTCCATAAAAGCACATCTAATAAACTCATTAGCATGACAATGAAGACCTAATCCACCATTCGAGAGTTTACTTGAAAGATAGTAACCTATTTGTAGGCAATACCCACCTGAGTCCTGTGGAGCTCAAAGAAGAAGGAGGATCTTATCCAATCTTCATCAATTAGGCTTTTCTTGCAAACTTGGAAACCTTTTTACTGAGAATCAAGTCAATGTCCTTGCCAAGTTTGACCCACAAGAAAAATCCCTAACAGTAGCATATTTAAATCTCTTAACAGAGTGGACTTAACAGTCTTTCTTGTAAATCTAGATTAACCAAGAGCACACTTGAATGTCTTGCTAAAATCCTTTAACAAGGTAGATCTAGTCGATCTTTTGTTACTCCTAATAGGGTAAGATCATCAGAAGTGATCAGCAATTGTAGCATTAACTGGCATACTTTATTTATTGTAGTAGTGAAGAATTTGTGGGTGTCATCCCCACCAAATTTTTTACCTTCTAACAAGGGTTTCTGTGTAACCAAAATATCTGAGTCATGAGTTAAGCTTTTCATGTATGATTTATAGTTTTGTTTACATGCACTTTACATTTTTAGTTATATGAATAAATTTGACAAACAATGGAATCAATCAGTTAATGAATATCTACTATTACAAATTGTTAAGTGTTAAAAGTTTTAGAGGGTACTGATTCACCCCTCCCCTCTCAATACTTTATCTTTATAATCCCAATAATTGGTATCCGAGCTAGATCTCTTATTAAGAAAGTTTAAGCAATGAAGAGGTAAATATCTAAGGATGGAAATATATAGGCTGCAAAAGAAAAATTGAGAAAAGAAAGAAAAAGAAAGAAAATACTTGAGGAAGTTAGAGACATATTATAGCAAGTCATTTTGGAGATCAATCTTAATGAGGATATTCCCATACTTGATCAACTTGCTTCTCTAACCAGTCACATAAATGCCCCAGACATAGATGCAGAAAAGAGAATCGAGGAAAGGGCAAAGGCAAAGATACAATTTAAAGTTGCACAAAAGATCAGCTAAGAAGTGGCAATCAACAAGGTGAAGCATTCTGAGGTAATAATCAAGATGGAATCTATTACTCAGAAGATTATTCATTTTTTGTTTAAATTATGCACTTTTTTGAAAATTTCACTACCGAGGTTAGTCAGAAGATTAAAAAGTTGGATGAAGAGATTCAAGCCAGTGCAACCTTATCTCTAACCGAGCCAAATGCTTTTCACAAGCATATCATAAAAGTTTAAGAACTTAGGTAGTTGAGATCTGATTTGAGAAAGAAGGAAGATACTATAAGTGTCCAGGTCACCAAGCTACAAGCTGAGCTACTTCCCCAACTAAAAATAATGGAAAGACATGTTGAGAAGGAAAAATCCTTAGTTGCTACTCCTGAGATATCAGGTTTGGAAAACATTTTTTATATGCATGCACAAGTCTGTCTTGAGCACATTGCTCTTGACAACTTGAAAGAGGAATGGGAAAACCTCTTGGCCTCACTACAGAAAATCCATAATTTTATCAATTGTAAGTACATATTTATATTTTGTTTTGTCATTACTTTTAAAAAGGGGGAAAACTACTATGTATATATGCTACCATGTACTTCACACTACTGAGAGCATGCACAAAGGGGGAGTTAGTTAGTATAGAAGGAAGTTAATGTACAGTTAGTAAAATTTTGAGTTTGTATATATTTTAGCATTCGGTACTATATACATAAGGTTTTGATACTAATGCCAAAGGGAGAGATTGATATCTATATTTGAGCATTAATGTATTGTCATTAGTATCAATAAGTTAGTTGGTAAAAGATGAATAAAAAGACAAGTCAGTTGGTCAAGCAAACAAATCCTTTACACCGAGAAAAGACAAGGTAGATCTTCATGTTAACCAAATATAGGTTTGACTGAGCATACTTACTGAGAGTCAAGAATTTACCGAGTACTGAGCTAGTGAACATCGAGCATTCATAGACACCGAGCATTAGTAATTTACCAAACAGTGAATGCAGTATTTATTGAGTTATCCAAGAAATGAAATAGCAATTAGGAATGGCACATATATCTATGCAAATGGTTTACCAAGATCGAGACATATTTATTATGGATTTTATCATTAAATTTTGTGATGATTCCTATGTAATGGTAGATTACTAGTTATTTTTGTATATTGTTGATCTTAGGTTTTTCTAAGATATTTTAACCCTAATTAGGTCAAGATTGTTTGATATATAGTTGTAAAAGATGTCATTAAGATCATAGATCATGAAGCATTAGCCGCACAAATGACATTAGGAGATCAAACATAGGGTTTTAAGACAGAAGGTTTATGAGAAGCAGAATTAGTTTATTAGAACACATACAAGGCTACAGAGCAGGACAGAAGGACTTATACATCACATTGCGGTTATATCTATTTTTTATTTCACAAGATCTAAATCAAAAAAGTGTTATTTATCATTTTATAGATAGATTATTGTTATCAATTTAACCATTGTAGCATATTTAAATCTCTTAACAGAGTGGACTTAACATTCTTTGTTGTAAATCTCTTAACCAAATGCACACTTGAATGTGTTGCTAAAATCCTTTAACAATGTAGATCTCGTCGATCTTTTGTTACTCCTAATAGTGTAAGATCATCATAAGTGATCAACAATTATAGCCTTAACCGGCATACTTTATTTACTGCAATAGTGAAGAATTTGTGGGTGTCGTCCCCACCACATTTTTTACCTTCTAACAAGGGTTTTTGCATAACCAAAATATCTGAGTCATGAGTTAATATTTTCATGTATGATTTATTATTTTATTTACATGGACTTTAAATTTTCAATTATATGAATAAATGTGACAAACAATGGAATCTTTTGGTTAATAAATATCTACTATTGCAAACTGTTAAGTGTTAAAAGTTTTAGAGGGTATTGATTCACCCCTCCCCTCTCAGTACTTTATCTTTCTAATCCCAGCATATGGATAACTACCAATACAAAAATATTCACTAAAATAATGTGAACTAATAGTATTGCATCTAACTATGCATGAAATAGTTTTGATTGATTGTACATAGAACATTGGTAGAAAACATCAAATACAGACCCTTTTCCACCATACACAAAAATTTGGAGATATGTATGCAATATTTGGAGAATTATGATAAATGGAAGGAATGGTTGAATATGAAAATGTAACACTATTGTAAGTAGCCATGGATGAAGGTTGACAAACACATGGAATACAAGTAAAGGAACAGTAGGACCAAGAATGCTTCCAAGACTAACATGTGTAGGATTAGTGTTTTGAATAGATGTGATTATGAGAAGTGGAGAGTAAGTGGAAACACTAGGTATTGAAGTAGGAATAGTAATAGAAGTCTCAAAACTAGTTTGAGATGAATTGAAACCAATTACTTGGGAAAAATATGTAATAAGTTTGATATTATTATCAATAAGATGAGAGATATTAAACAAGGTGTTAGGCCATTTTCTTGTTATAGAAAAATCCTTTGAAATGGCCTCCTCCTTGAAAATGTTTCATGGTTTGTGCCTTGCCCTATTTTCCTTGTGTTGTCACCTAGCTCTAGTCCAAACTGCACCTCCTAAATTGCCAAACCCAGAAAGTTATTCAAAGTTTAAAGCCTGCTGGAAATATTGTCAAAATCTACCACAGTGTCGAAAACCCACAATGTTTACAAAAGTCCATAATGTTTTTGATCCTTTACTAATAACCTACATTTTTTTTGACCCTTTGCTTCCTTCTTTTGTGCGCTTATCCTTTGGTGTCGAAAGCTCTGTGTGTTTTCAGTCTCTCTCCATGTTGAAAACATTGTGTGTTTTCGACCTCGCACTAGTTTCTTGTTTGCCAACATTTCCTATTTGCACTAGCGGTGGTGTGGCGGCTTTTGGTTGGCTGTTGCATGATCGCATAGCCCATTCTTTGGCTATGCGATCATGTGACCGATCGATGTGTGTCCTCATTCCCGCTGGTAGAGATGGTAGTGTGGCGTCCGTGGGGGTGATGTGGCAGATCCTATGGTTGGCACATGATCTCATGGGTGGTTTCAAGCCCATGCGATCATATGCATGCTGTTCATTTCCAAGCCTATTTGCAGATGGGTCAATGGTCCCTCTGGCATTTTTTGGTTGGTTAGTGCGGTGACTTGGCCATTTGTTGTTGTTTAGGGGGCCCGCTATTAGATAATGCTAAGATGGTAGTATTTTGTTCGATGGTGGCATGAACTGTGGTGGTGACTTGGCAGATGGTTGTGGGGCCGAGGTATTGTGTTCACAGGTTGTCGCATGTTCCCATAACCCATCTCTGGGTTATGCGATCATTCTACTAACCGCCATGCTTAGTGATGGTGGTGGCAATTGCTACAATATTGTAGAGGCATGTGGCTTGTCGCATATTCACATAGCCCATTTCTGGGCTATGCGATCATGCAACAATGGTCTGAGCATCACTTTTGTGGAGGTTTAGGTTTGGAGGGTTGTCACGGTTGCGGGGTTGTGCAGGTAACATGGCTGACAGCTTGGCGGTGGCAAGTGATTCTAACCACGTGGCTAGGACGCTACCATCGCATGATCGCAAGGGTTAGTTTGGTGCCTTGCAATCATGTGACTAGACATAACATGAAGCCTAATTCCTTGTGGTGATGAGGTTGGTAACTGTGTGACTACACCACTGAAGATGAATGTTAAGATGTAAAGCCTGCGGGGGGAGATTGATCAGACGGAGGGGTTATAAAGTTGATGAAGGTTTAAATGTGGGCCATTGTTTCTTTGCAAGTGCCATGGAAATGGCCGTTGGTATTCAAATTCAAATTCTCTAAGAGCTTCCAATGCCAGAAAGTACTGAATTTATGGAATTGAATGCAGAATTAAACCTATTCGGTGAGAAGTGATTGGTTTTCTGGCTGTTTCTTGGTGTGGTGGGTGAAGGCTATACCTTAGCTGTCTATAGCTTGTTGCAACCTATCATGGGTTTCCAAGGAAGCTAATGGTATATAGTGTTGAATTTTTGTCTTTGTTTGGGTTCCTTTCTGCCACAGTTGTGGGGACTAGTTCCACGAATGTTCTTCCTACAGTGTTTTCCTTCTTCTCTGCAAATAGGGTGTTCCCTCTATCCTCTCTGGCTATGGGAATATAATGAAATTGTAACAGATGTCTTATGTATAAGATTTAAATATATTTGTTCTACTCCCAGTTTGTCTCCATTTGGGTTTTAGACTTATTAATTGTAGGATCAAGGGTGTTATAGTTTTTCTACTTGCATTTCTAGTGAGTGTCTGTAGTAGAGTTGTTTTTTGTAGAAGCAACTGAGTCTAGGACTGGTGTTTAGATATGTATAAGCTGAGGTATCAAAGATGCATCATGCTTATCTTCCAGTGGATGCTGGTTAATGTATTGCCTATTGCTAGGCCTTTCTTTGGATAGGTGATAGCATATCTGGGTGCACAGGTGGTTTTGTAATGTGTGATCTGGTCAGGGTGATTGTGTTGTCTTCTTGTTTCATAGCCCTGTTGCAGTGAGGTATTTGACTCTGCTGCCCATTAGATAAGGCACTAGTTTATGAGAGACTTGGGGTATTTCAGGAGTCCATTCAACCCAGCATCAATCATTGAAATAAAATATTTTCCCTTTCATGTTGGAAGTAGTAGTAGGAGGTTTCTCTTTAGTTGTTAGATCCATTGCATGCAGATCAGGTTATTGTGTGAGGTCATGGTTCATTGGGGTATAGGATACCTACAGGGGTATGAGAACAATTCCATAGTAATGCATCTGTAGGCCTTTTGTTCATCAACTCAAGAAGAGTCATGAGTGTGCAGATGAGGCAATACCCACCTGACTGATGTGGAGCTCAAAGCAGGAGGATGCCCTTAGTCCTCATCAATTGGCACTTGTTCCCTTGTCAGACTTTGGAGTGAAGACTAACCAGTTTGTCAATCATAGTGTAAACTTGGCACTATGTGGGAACAAGTTTAAAGATCCAACAAAATGGTGACTCTGCTGGGGAGAACATAAGAAAAACCTATTAAGGAGCTCTGGTTGCTATTATATTGAAGTAGTCAAAATCTTTTGACCAGGTTGGTTTGGCCCATCCAAGTCTCCAAGAAAATGGTGACTCTGCTGGGGAAGAGGTAAAAGACAACAAGCTTCTTTGCTTGGTTGGATCATCCTAGGGTTTTGGTTGAAGTTACAGAGTCAAATAGGAAAAACACATTAGTGAAATCTTCTCACTGCGTGCTGAGTGGTGACTCTGAGTTCTCTGTTTGATCAATGTAGTTCCTGATAAATAGTGTGGCCTGATGAAGTTTTGGTTGGTTGGAAGAGATACAAATCAGTGAAAATTTTTCCTCTTCAAGGAGGTGGTGGCTCTGCATGACAAAGTTATCTCATGGAGCTATAGGATGAGCTCTAGATGTACCCTGCCCTCCAACCAGCATGTTGATTTTTACTGTAGAGCTTCCAGGTATGATATTTTCAATGATAAGAAATGTTTCCTTATGAGGTGATCTGAGCACTAAGAGAAGGAAAATGGTGTGATAGAGAGGTTAGCATACTTCAATGAATCAGAGTTGCAGTTTTGAAAATTTTTTATGAAGCATGAACATGGGTAGTGGAAACACCAGTTGCATTTTTGAGCCCATGGGTGTTTATATATGTTTGCAACGGAAAGGGTTATGTTTTGGTCCTGTTGGTGGTCTGCTCTCCCAAAGATCTGAATTCTTGCATGGGCACAAGTTACCCATCATCCCCAACCAGAGCCACTATTGGGCCATTTTCTTATTATAGAAAAATCCTTTGAAATGGCCTCCTCCCTGGAAATGTTTCATGGTTTGTACCCTGCCCTGTGTTCCTTGTGTTGTCACCTAGCTCTGGTCCAAACTACACCTCCTAAATCACCAAATCCAGAAAGTTATTCAAAGTTTAAAGCCTGTTGGAAATATTGTCAAAATCTGCCACAACGTCGAAAACCCACAGTATTTTAAAAATTTCATAATGTTTTCGATCCTTTACCAATAACCTATGTTGTTTTCCACCCTGTGCTTCCTACTTTTGTGTGCTTATTCTTTGGCATCGAAAGGTCTGTGTGTTTTTGGTCTCTCTCCGTGTCGAAAACATTATGTGTTTTCGACCTCCCACCAGTTTCTTGTTTGCCAGCATTTCCTATCTATGTTGGTAGTGGTGTGGCGGCTTTTGGTTGGCCATCGCATGATTGCATAGCCCATTCTTTGGCTATGCGATCATGCGACCGGTCAATGCGTGTTCTCATTCACGCTAGCAGAGATGGTAGTGTGGCATTTGCAGGGGTGACATGGCAGATCCTGTGGTTGGCACATGATCTCATTGGAGGTTTCAAGCCCATGTGATCATGCACTCACCATTCATTTTTGGGCCTATTTGCGGATGGGTCAACGGTTCATGTGGCATTTTCTGGTTGGTCGGCACGGTGACTTGGCCGTTTGTTATTGTTTGGGGGGTCGGCTGCCAAATAATGTTGAGATGGCAATATTCTGTTCGATGGTGGCGTGACCTATGGCGGTGACTTGGTAGATGGTTGCGGGGCTGAGGCATTATGTTCATAGGTTATCACATGTTCGCATAACCTATCTCTGGGTTATGCGATCATGCAACTAACTACCATACTTGGCGGCGGTGGTGGCGGTTACGGAAAGGTAGAGACATGTAGCTTGTCGCATGTTCACATAGCCCATTTTTGAGCTATGCGATCATGTGACAACGGTCTGAGCATCACCATTGTGGAGGTTCTAGTTTGGAGGGTTGTTGCGGTTGCGAGGTTGTGGAGGTAACATGGCCGACAGCTTTGCAGTGGCAAGTGATTGTAACCACACTGCTAGGAAGTTGTCGTCGCATGATCGCAAGGGTTAGTTTGGTGCCTTGCGATCATGCGACCAGACATAACATGAAGCCCGGTTCCTTGTGGCGTTGAGGTTGGTAACCACGCGACTGCACCATTGAAGATGAATGTTAAGGTGTAAAGCCCGCAGGGGGAGATTGATCGGACGATGATGTTATAAAGTTGATGAAGGTTTAAATGTGGGTCGATGTTTCTCTGCAGGTACCATGGAAGTGGCTGTTGGTATTCAAATTCAAATTCTCTAAGAGCTACTAGTGCCAGAAAGTATCAAATTTATGAAATTGAATGCAGAATTGACCCTGTTCGGTGTGAAGTGACTAGTTTTTTGGTCCTTTCTTGGTGTGGTGGGTGAAGGCTATGCCTTAGTTGTCTATAGCTTGTTGCAACCTATCATGGGTTTCCAAGGTAGCTAATGGTATATAGTGTTGAATTTTTTTTCTTTATCTGGGTTCCTTTCTACGATATTTGTGGGGACTGGTTCCACGAATGTTCTTCCTGCAGTGTTTTCCTTCTTCTCTGCATGTAGGGTGTTCCCTCTGTCCTCTCTGGCTATAGGAATATAATGAAATTGTAATAGATGTCTTATGTATAAGATTTTAATATATTTGTTCTACTCCCAGATTGTCTCCATTTGGGTTTTAGACTTATTAATTGTAGCATCAAGGGTGTTATAGTTTTTCTACTTGCATTTCCAGTGAGTGTCTGCAGTAGAGTTGTTTTTCATAGAAGCAAATGAGTCTAGGACTGGTGTTTAGATATGTATGAGCTGAGGTATCAAAGATGCATCATGCTTGTCTTCCAATGGATGCTAGTTAATGTATTGCCTATTCCTAGGCCTTTCTTTGGATAGGTGATAGCATATCTAGGTGCACAGGTGGTTTGGTAATGTGTGATCCGGTCGGTCAGGGTGATTGTGTTGTCTTCTTATTTCATAACCCTATTGCAGTGAGGTATTTGACTCTGCTGCCCATTAGATAAGGCACTGGTCTATGAGAGACTTGGGGGGTATTTTAGGAGTCCATTCAACCTAGCATCAATCATTAAAATGAAATCTTTTCCCTTTTCATGTTGGAAGTAGTAGTAGGAGGTTTCTCTCTAGTTGTCAGATCCATTGCATGCAGATCAGGTTATTGCATGAGGTCATGGTTCATTGGGGGTACAAGATATCTACAGGGGTCTGAGAACTATTCCAGAGTAATGCATCTACAGGACCTTTTTTCATCAACTCAAGAAGAGTCATGAGTATGCAGATGAGGCAATACCTACCTGAGTGATGTGGAGCTTGAAGCAGAAGGAGGATGCCCTCAGTCCTCATCAATTGGCACTTGTTCCCTTGTCAGAATTTGGAGTGAAGACTAACCAATTTGTCAATCATAGTGTGAACCTAGGACCATGTGGGAACAAGTTTAAAGATCCAACCAAATGGTGACTCTCCTGGGGAGAACATAAGGAAAACCTATTAAGGAGCTCCGGTTGCTGTTATATTGAAGTAGTCAAAATCTTTTGGCCAAATTAGTTTGGCCCATCCAAGTCTCCAACAAAATGGTGACTTCGTTGGGGAAGAGGTAAAAGACAACAAGCTTCTTTGCTTGGCTGGATCATCCTAGGGTCCTGGTTGAAGTTACAGAGTCAAATAGAAAAAACACATTAGTGAAATCTTCTCACTGCGTGTTGAGTTGGTGACTTTGAGTTCTCTATTTGATTAGTGCAGTTCTTGATAAACAGTGTGGCCTGATGAGTTTTGATTGGTTGGAAGAGATACAAATTAGTGCAAATTTTTCCTCTTCAGAGGAGGGTGGCGACTCTGCATGACAAAGTTATCTGATGGAGCTATAGGATGAGCTCTTGATCTGCCCTGCCCTCCACCCAGCATGTTGATTTTTACTGTAGAACTTTCAGGTATGATATTTTCAATGATAAGAAATATTTCCTTATGATGTGATTTGAGCACTAAGAGAAGGAAAATGGTGTGATAGAGAGGTTAGCATGCTTCAATGAATGAGAGTTGTAGTTCTGCAAATTTTTGATGAAGCATGAACATGGGTAGTGGAAACACCAGTTGCATTTTTCAACCCGATGGGTGTTTACATATGTTTGCAGCGGAAGGGTTATGTTTTGGTCCTGTTGGTGGTTTTTCTCTCCCAGGAGATCTGAATTATTGCATGGGCACAGGTTACCCATCATCCCCAACCAGAACCACTGTTAGACCATTTTTTTGTTACAGCAAAATCCTTTGAAATGGTCTCCTCCCTGTAAATGTTTCATGGTTTGTGCCTTGCCCTATGTTCCTTGTGTTGTCCGCCTAGCTCTGGTCCAAACTGCACCTCCTAAATTGCCAAACCCAGAAAGTATTCAACGTTTAAAGCCTGCTGAAAATATTGTCAAAATCTGCCACAGTGTCAAAAACCCATAGTGTT
Source organism: Chamaecyparis obtusa (assembly GCA_027943335.1). Classification (NCBI taxonomy): domain Eukaryota; kingdom Viridiplantae; phylum Streptophyta; class Pinopsida; order Cupressales; family Cupressaceae; genus Chamaecyparis; species Chamaecyparis obtusa. The sequence continues at coordinate 4,706 of BSBK01013204.1, read as the reverse complement.
TTAAAAAGTTCATAATGTTTTCGATTCTTTACCGATAACCTACATTGTTTTTGACCTTGTACTTCCTACTTTTGTGTGCTTATCCTTTGGCGTCGAAAGCTCTATGTGTTTTTGGTCTCCCTCCGTGTCAAAAACATTATGTGTTTTTGACCTCGCACCAGTTTCTTGTTTGCTAGCATTTCCTATCTGCGTTGGCAGTGGTGTGGTGGCTTTTGGTTGGCCATTGCATGATTTCATAGCCCCATTCTTTGGCTATGCGATCATGTGACCGGTCGATGTGTGTCCTTGTTCATGCTGGCAGAGATGGTAGTGTGGCGTCTACGGGGGTGATGTGGCAGATCTTGTGGTTGGTGCATGATCTCATGGGAGGTTTCAAGCCCATGTGATCATGCACCTGTTGTTCATTTTCAGGCCTATTTGCGAATGGGTCAATGGTCCCTGTGGCATTTTCCAGTTGGTTGGCGTAGTGACTTGGCCATTTGTTGTTGTTTGGGGGGCCCCGCTATCAGATAATGCTAAGATGGCAGTGTTCTGTTCAATGGTGGCGTGACCTATGGTGGTGACTTGGTAGATGGTTGCAGGGCTGAGGCATTATGTTCATGGGTTGTCACATGTTCGCATAACCTGTCTCTGGGTTATGCGATCATGTGACTAACCGCCATGCTTAGCGGTGGTGGTGGTGGCTGTGGCAAGGTAGAGGCATGCGGCTTGTCACATGTTCGCATAGCCCATTTTCAGGCTATGCAATCATGCAACAACTGTCTGGGCATCGCTATTACGGAGGTTCAGGTTTGGAGGGTTGTCACAGTTGTGGGGGTTGTGGAGGAGGTAACATGGCTAACAGCTTTGCGGTGGCAAGGTTATTGTAACCACGTGGATAGGAAGCTACCATCGCATGATCGCAAGGGTTAGTTTGGTGCCTTGCGATCATGTGACTAGATGTAACATGAAGCCTAGTTCCTTGTGGTGGTGAGGTTGGTAACCGCGTGACTGTGCCACTGAAGATGAATGTTAAGATGTAAAGACCGCGAGTGGAGATTGATCGGATGGCAGGGTTATAAAGTTGATGACGGTTTAAATGTGGGCTGATGTTTCTCTATAGGCACCATGGAAGTGGCCATAGGTATTCAAATTCAAATTCTCTGAGAGCTTCCAACACCAGAAAGTACAAATTTATGGAATTGAATGCAGAATTGACCCTATTCGGTGAGAAGTGACTGGTTATCTGGCTGTTTCTTGGTGTGGTGGATGAAGGCTATGTCTTACCTATCCGTAGCTTATTGCAACCTGTCATGGGTTTCCAAGGCAGCTAATGGTATATAGTGTTGAATTTTTGTCTTTGTCTGGGTTCTTTCTGCCACAGTTGTGGGGACTGGTTCCATGAATGTTCTTCCTGCAATGTTTTCCTTCTTCTCTACATATAGGGGTGTTCCCTCTATCCTCTCTGGCTATGGAAATATAATGAAATTGTAACAGATGTATTATGTATAAGATTTCAATATATTTGTTCTACTCCCAGTTTGTCTCCATTTGGGTTTTAGACTTATTCATTGTAGCATCAAGGGTGTTATAGTTTTTCTACTTGCATTTCTAGTGAGTGTCTATAGTAGAGTTGTTTTTCACAGAAGCAACTGAGTCTAGGACTGGTGTTCAGATATGTATAAGCTAAGGTATCAAAGATGCATCATGCTTGTCTTCCAATGGATGTTGGTTAATGTATTGTCTATTCCTAGGCCTTTCTTTGGATAGGTGATAGCATATCTGGGTGCACAGGTGGTTTTGTAATGTGTGATCTGGTCAGGGTGATTGTGTTGTCTTCTTGTTTCATAGCCCTGTTGCAGTGAGGTATTTGACTCTACTACCCATTGGATAAGGCACTGGTATATGAGAGACTTGGGGTATTTCAAGAGTCCATTCAACCCAGCATCAATCATTGAAATGAAATCTTTTCCCTTTCATGTTGGAAGTAGTAGTAGGAGGTTTCTCTCTAGTTGTTAGATCCATTGCATGCAGATCAGGTTATTGCATGAGGTCATGGTTCATTTGGGTATAGGATACCTACAGGGGTCTGAGAACTATTCCACAGTAATGCATCTGCAGGCCTTTTGTTCATCAACTCAAGAATAGTCATGAGTGTGCAGATGAGGCAATACCTGCCTAAGTGATGTGGAGCTCAAAGAAGAAGGAGGATGCCCTCAGTCCTCATCAATTCGCACTTGTTCCCTTGTCAGACTTTGGAGTGAAGAGTAAGCAGTTTGTCAATCATAGTGTAAACCTGGGCACCATGGTGGGAACAAGTTTTAAAGATCCAACACAAGGCAATAGGACCATGTTCATCATTATGAATCTTCCCTCAAACCCTCAACAGAGGAGATGGTTGCAAGATTAAAGTTTTCTTGTCCTAACCATTACTCAAGTTTTTCAAAGTCATGGGAAATATTTTACACTTTCATAAGGAGAACTCTTAAGGTCTCATCTTCATCATGAGAAGCATGGGAATAATTTTTCTCAATGATAGTAGGCATGTTTATTTCATCATTATTCCAAGGAAATAAAGATGAAAAAATGAGATCAAAGTAAATCATAAGTCTACAACTTATCCTAATTTGAATGATATAGGTAGGACTTAGTGTAATAACAATCATGCATAAGAAAAGAAAATATAGATTTTCCTATTGAATGCAAATATTAATCTGTGATGAAGATATGCACACACACTTTAATTTTATATAACAAGAATTGAAACTAATAATAATTGCACATGACAATAATGAAGAGCATATCTAACCATAAAATTAAGTATGAGGATCTAATGCATAAATAGAATTTGACACCAAAATTTGAATAGAAATATTATGAGTCAAGTTCACCAAAAAAAGTACAGTATGAGAAGGTAAGAAATGCAAAAAGGAAGATTACTCATTTTAAAATTGCACACTCAGAAGGAATATGTCCCAATAGGCTCAGGTAATACCTAATCACTATATGGTTCGATGGTAGTAATATGCATAGAAACAGGCTAAATAAGAAAATGAAGACAAATTAAAGAAATATAGACTGACAAAGACCAGCACAACATGAGCTAAAATGACTTGAAATGAAAACTAAATATCAAAACTAACCTATGTTATGAATCAAAGTTGCAAATGTGTGGAACATAATGGCCTAGATGTTTGGTTCCCTGGAACAAAATGTCTTTGATGTTTTTTTTCCCTGTGTTTTTGGGCTAAAACTTTCACACATGCTTTGTTCAATATTTGATCTTCCTAAAATATTTTTGATAGCTACACCACTTTCTCCTACACACATAAAAATAGGAAAAATGTTGTGGAAAGGGGTGTGCCTTATTGAAACCCATGTTTAGGAATCAACCTTCAAAATATAAGGAAATTGCATAAAGGAATGTATGTAGATGTAAAGGTAAATGTTTGATTTACCTTTGTAAATGAATATAACTTAATAAATGGATGTACAAATTTCTTTTATTCATGAAGATAATTGTTTTTTTTCTTAAATTATAGGTGTTGAACTTGGAATGTAGTAAGGAATTAAGGATGCCTTCATAAATGCATTGATCTGTGAATGTCCCTCCTAGATCTTCAATGTTTCTATGCTTGATAATCACTTGCTATGCAATGAGAATGCATGTGGATAGGTAAAGGATCTTCTATTTTTATTGTTAACTCCTCCACTTGGCCCCTCAATATGGGAGAGAATATTTCTACGATGGAGAAGATTTCCTTCAAATTTTCTTGGATTCTTGAAGAAATACTACATATTTTACTTGAATGTCCTTGAGAATTCACCTATAGCTTGCAAATGATGAACTCCTTATTTATTGTGTTTGATGGAGGATGCCAAAATGAAGAAAGATAGGGTATTTATATACCTCTCAAATATTTTTGGGACTCAAAATTGAGCCAGGTCGACCATGGGACCTAATCTAGAATGTTGTGTTCCCCAAGAACATAATGTTTGCAAAATTCTGTTCCTAGGAGAAAGTGCTAAAATTTGGATTGGGTGTCAGGATGATGAGATAGATGCAAGATTAAGAAGAAATAGGCATCTGGGATCAACGATAATGAACATTAAATCTTGAAATCACCAAAATGGGGCTTAATAAAGAATCCAATTATGGGTCCTAAAAATTAGGATGGTATTAAATAAATCCAAAATCAACCCACCAAAGACTTAATAGTTTCCCATATATGTCATATACAAACAAATTTGATAATAATTCCCATATTGTAAAAGATATCCTACTATATGTATATAAAAATCTATCTCAAATATGGATGATTATTTTTTGTGCGTCAACTTTAGTATTGACATTAAAAACTAATATTTTACATGATTAAGACTTGGTCTTATGTTATTTCCTATTACCATTCAGATCGTAGTTGGAAATATTAATGTTTATAGCAACGATCAGACAAACATATATATATATATATATATATACATATATATTATATATATATATACTATATATATATATATATATATATATATATATATATATATATATATATGTATATATATATATATATACATATATATATATATATTATATGTATATATATATATATATATGTATATTATATATATATACATATTTATTATATTATATGTATGTATGTATGTATGTATGTATGTATGTATGTATGTATGTATATCTATATATGTATGTAATATATATGTATGTA